>JAQJVL010002611.1:0-89421 GCA_035578905.1 Stictocephala bisonia
TTATACATGTTTTTCTTTTTGAATATGCCATTAAATTAGTACTAGCTCTACATTTAGAGTGTTTCAATTTTTATTAGGTATCACTTGGGGTCCAAGATCCAGGAGTTAACTTCAAAATATTAAATAGGAATGATGGCATGTAATGTGTCATTTAACACCACCATTTCAAGCTGGAACAATAGTGCAATTAGAGTTAAATCAAGAAAACACGTAGGCAATGACCAATATTAAATAAATAACAAAACAATTAAACGCTAAAGAACGACAAATCATTTTTAAATTCTTATTGTGTTATAGTTTTTAGCTTGTAATGGGTGGTGTGAAATTGCATATTATATTACCACGTTTCTATCTAAAACTTTGAAGATGACTCCAAAATCTTGGAACTCAAGTGATAACCAATAACATTGAAACACTCCAAATGTAGAGTGGGTTAATTTTTATTTAACGGCATATTCAAAAAGCAAATCTGCTATAAACTGTGGGAATAAGTTATAGGGTGACTGACTTAAAAATCGATCTGTATACTGTATTATTTGGGTAGATTTTTATAATCTGAACATGAATTGCTGTTGAAAACGTAACCTAGAGTAAATAATTTGTCGTATTTACGAGGTATCCTGTTACATTTTTCTTCTTCATATAACATTACGTTTACGTACTCCATCGGTATAACCCTTATCACCTATTACTGTACGTCCAGGTTAATTGAACATGATTTATTTCAAGCCATATCCTCTTCTCTCTAGTACAACAAAATCTTGGTTGTACCTTCCAGTTCTTGGTTCTCCTCTAGAATGACTTCCTCTTATTTTGAGTCCTACTGCTCTATTCAGTGGTTTCCATGTAGTCATCCTTTCTACATGATCAAACCACTATAGCCTCTTATCTTCTCTACTCTAATGGCAAAAAACTTCCTCTCCACTCCATGGTAACAAAACAGTTATGTTACCGTAAAACCACGAAGTATGGTAAGTCTTAGAATTTACTGAATAATCCTAACATTTCCCAATAAAAACAGTAAAAGTCCGGAATTCATTCTCATATTGGAATTTTACTGGTATATCGTAGAATTGTCTCAAAAGTTTGGAAAGAGCTAGAAATATTCGTATTATAAAGCGTATTTCAGACTTTTACCGACGTATTGTGGTTAATCTTAAGATTTCCCAGCAGGAGCAGGTAAAGGGTCAATAAAAGTAACAGTAAACTCACTACGAACGAATTTAGTACATGGATTTAATATAAAATCAAATTAATAATGTAGTAAGTTAATAGGAAATAAAAATTAGAACCATATTATTTAAAAGTTGGTTACTTGTTGCAAAGTGCTTCGAGTTGCACTTCTTGTTTGCTGCCTTGCACAGACACTTCCTCAGGTACATCTTCGGGCGTTAAGAAATCTTCGGTGCAAAATGTAAATTCATTGTCAGAATACAATGAATTCAGCTTTCAAGATATAGTTCCAAGGTGGTAGAAATCCTCTTTCTTCAATGCGACAGTAATCGTATTCTTTGCGTTGATTTTAGAACGGTCAACATCTGAAAATTCGATCCTAACGTTCTGCCCAACTTTAGGTTCCGGAAATTTGTTATTGTATTTTTTCTTTTATTTTCTTGTCATAGTTTCAAGTGTTTTCTTGGCAGATTATCTAAGTACTCTAATAGTGTAGATTTTTTCTCGGTGGCATATGTTACATCACTGCTGTCGAGCTCAAGAAGTTAGTCGTCGGCGTCGTCAAGAGGCTCTATATCAGGACATCTTGTTGGTAATGTAAAAATAATTATCGTACTTACTGTTTACAACATTTAAGCACTCACAAAAACGTTCACTCAATTCATCCATTGCTGCACATACTGATCATACCAAGAGTAGATTGTCAACTGAGGTCGGAGTGAATAGACGGCCGAGACAGACTGGGACCTGTCTGAACATGAAACACGAGACACTAGATATACCAACGAACATTGGAAAATCCACACATTTACCAAAAACGGTTAGTAAAAACCCGAAGCTCATAATTTCCTCCAGATATTTCGGACTTTTACAAAGTCGGTTGGTAAATCCGGAGATTAACCAACACCCAAGTGGTAAAAGCTGGATTTCATTCAGTTTTCGGACTCTCACTAATCATATTGGGAAATCCTAAGATTATCTGGTAATTGTTAAGATTTACCACACCAGGGTTTTACTGTAACATACACAAAGCAAGAAAGGCCTCCAGTGAACCTTACAAACTCGTTATTATACAGTCTTCCTAGGCCATGTACAAAGCAAGATGGGCCTCCAGTGAACCTTACAGACTCGTTAGTATACAGTCTTCCTAGGCCACATACAAAGTAAGAAAGACCTCCAGTAAACCTTACAAACTCGTTATTACATAGTCTTCCTAGGCCATATACAAAGTAAGAAGGGCCTCCAGTGAACCTTACAGACTCGTTAGTATACAGTCTTCCTAGGCCACATACAAAGTAGGAAAGACCTCCAGTAAACCTTACAAACTCGTTATTACAGAGTCTTCCTAGGCCATATACAAAGTAAGAAGGACCTCCAGTGAACCTTACAAACTCGTTATTACATAGTCTTTCTAGGCCATATACAAAGTAAGAAAGACCTCCAGTAAACCTTACAAACTTGTTATTACATAGTCTTCCTAGGCCATATACAAAGTAAGAAGGGCCTCCAGTGAACCTTACAAACTCTTTACTAAACAGACTTCCTACTCTATATTATTACGTTCTTCTTTTCAACAAGTTCGTACCAGATAATTACTTCAATTTGTGATTGCAGCGAATTATATATTATAACAAAAACATTTTTGAATAGGCCTATAACGTTTACAACATTTTTTACACCAATAAAAATTAGTTAAAAGTTTCGTCGATTCTTATATATAAAATTGCGGACATAGGTGAAATAGTTTCATTAATTGTATGCGACCCTTACATCTGGATCACCAGATCTGTTAGGGAAGCAGTTGTAGGTTCAATAATAGATGTTGTTTTGATGCATTCAGGATTGTTTTAGTTTTGTTTTCACTTTTTTATTTTAACATTATTTTTAATAGTTATTTTGTTTTATACTATTTTATTTATATTTTCTTGTTATATGATTATTAAAATTTTATTTTGGCTTAGAGATTCTATGAGGTTTAATTTAAATTGAAATATTGTATATTTTATGTTTTTAAATGTTTCTTTGTTTATTGAATGAAGGTTTATTGTATTGAATTATTATATTGAACCTACAATAAAGATATTATTATTATTATAATAATACAATGCTAGAAGGGCCTCCAGTATATACAAAGCAATAATAGCCTCTTGTGAACATTACAGACTCAATGTTATACAAAACTCCTCCTCTATATAAACAAAGCTTGAAAGGCCTGTAGTGAACCTTAAATATTCAATGTTATACAGGCCTTTTACCCTAAATACACAAAGCAACAATGGTCGTAAAAATTATCTTATTAAATTTAAAATTTGAATAATGTGGGAGTAGCAACTAAGTGAGATGTAATTTGGAAATTGTATTGCAATTTCTTAGAATATTATATAATATAAAATACAGGAGTAATGTTACTGCTAATTTGTGTTACACATAAAAATTGTTAAATAACGCATATGGATTTAGAGTTTTACAGCATATAAAAAATTAATTTTAAAAAATGTTTATGTTATATTTACTAAAGGGACTTACAGATCTATTAGTTGTGATTTAGTTTGTTCAAACTATTCAAAACTATTTACTGACTGTTGTTGAAAATAGGGAAGTTAGGTGTTTAATGTTAAGAATTGAGGCGAATGAAGTTCATCGCCCATTCTTTGGTATCCATCAATGCCATAAAAGACATCGTTTATAGCCCATAAAGTTAACAGAGTTCCCCTAAACAACCAGCAAGTTTTATTTGCCCTGATCGTATACAATCAATAGAACCCCCATTATCAGTTTATTGGCGTGATCATTACTGTTTTTCTACTGATCACAATCAATTGCTTACATTGCAGAATTGCCATCAATTAAGGAAGTGCCCTTTTGTGAGTCGTACTATGTTTTAATAAAGATCTGTAATGTTTTATCACTTTATCTCAAACTATCACTTTTATTTACGATTTCATTCTGATTCTTTTATTATTGTGATCTCCTTAATATGGATAATATTTGATATTTGTTTAAAAATAGTTTATTTTAGGAATAATATCAATATGATGAGTTCCACTGTTTAGTTTCCAATAGTTCGAAATAATATTTCCCATCCATCAAATTGTTTATCTTGAAAAACACGTATACGTAACTAAATTTTCCAAGTAATATTATTGCCTGTTGTATCTCCAGATCCATCTAGGAGATGGAAGCCAAATCATGAACTTCAAAGAAACGTGTATCAATTACTAAATATGGGAGATTTCTCATAATATTGATCGAAGTCAAACTAATATTCATAAAATGTTAGTTGCTAACGGGATACTAAGACCTATTGATGTCTCACCATCTGATGTACAAACTGGATTAACCAGGGTGGGGCAAGCCTTTGATGTTGTTTAATCTTGTTGTGCAAACTGGATACAAGCGAAAAATAAAGTGACATTAAAAAACATGGATGATTGGTTTGGTGTGTTTTAACAGTTACTTACCGGAACAGTAAGTGATATATAATTCTATAATAATATGTTATGTCTTGCGTCATGCCTTCATTATAGGTTACAGTTGTATGTGGGCTATTTTAATTTAAAATAAGGAAAGGGAGGATGATATGAGAAATTAAAGCTAAATTTAATATATTTTTATTGAAGCGTTGATTGCAATAAAAAGAAACAAAAGGTGGAGATAAAAATTGGAAACGAATAGTTTACCGATGTGACTGTATTTTCAAAGCGTAACATAGGTTAAAAAAATTAAAAAAATTATGATCAAAGTTTAGAGGCCATCGTATTTGTAACTAAAACATTCCAATCCTATATGTCAAAATATAGGGAATATAATTTACTAACTGTACCCGCCCGTCTCGTCGGTCACAATATTGAGTTTGATTGTATACTCGAACTTTGCAGCAAGCTGTCAGTTAACACTGAAGTTTTATAGTAGTATTCCAATCCTATATGTCAAAATATAGGGAATATAATTTACTAACTGTACCCGCCCGCCTCGTCGGTCACAATATTGAGTTTGATTGTATACTTGAACTTTGCAGCAAGCTGTCAGTTAACACTGAAGTTTTATAGTAGTATTCCAATCCTATATGTCAAAATATAGGGAATATAATTTACTAACTGTACCCGCCCGCCTCGTCGGTCACAATATTGAGTTTGATTATATACTCGAACTTTGCAGCAAGCTGTCAGTTAACATTGAAGTTTTATAGTAGTATTCCAATCCTATATGTCAAAATATAGGGAATATAATTTACTAACTGTACCCGCCCGCCTCGTCGGTCACAATATTGAGTTTGATTGTATACTCGAACTTTGCAGCAAGCTGTCAGTTAACACTGAAGTTTTATAGTAGTATTCCAATCCTATATGTCAAAATATAGGGAATATAATTTACTAACTGTACCCGCCCGCCTCGTCGGTCACAATATTGAGTTTGATTATATACTGGAACTTTGCAGCAAGCTGTCAGTTAACACTGAAGTTTTATAGTAGTATTCCAATCCTATATGTCAAAATATAGGGAATATAATTTACTAACTGTACCCGCCCGCCTCGTCAGTCACAATATTGAGTTTGATTATATACTCGAACTTTGCAGCAAGCTGTCAGTTAACACTGAAGTTTTATAGTAGTATTCCAATCCTATATGTCAAAATATAGGGAATATAATTTACTAACTGTACCCGCCCGCTTCGTCGGTCACAATATTGAGTTTGATTATATACTCGAACTTTGCAGCAAGCTGTCAGTTAACACTGAAGTTTTATAGTAGTATTCCAATCCTATATGTCAAAATATAGGGAATATAATTTACTAACTGTACCCGCCCGCCTCGTCGGTCACAATATTGAGTTTGATTATATACTCGAACTTTGCAGCAAGCTGTCAGTTAACACTGAAGTTTTATAGTAGTATTCCAATCCTATATGTCAAAATATAGGGAATATAATTTACTAACTGTACCCGCCCGCCACGTCGGTCACAATATTGAGTTTGATTATATACTCGAACTTTGCAGCAAGCTGTCAGTTAACACTGAAGTTTTATAGTAGTATTCCAATCCTATATGTCAAAATATAGGGAATATAATTTACTAACTGTACCCGCCCGCCTCGTCGGTCACAATATTGAGTTTGATTATATACTCGAACTTTGCAGCAAGCTGTCAGTTAACACTGAAGTTTTATAGTAATATTCCAATCCTATATGTCAAAATATAGGGAATATAATTTACTAACTGTACCCGCCCGCCTCGTCGGTCACAATATTGAGTTTGATTGTATACTCGAACTTTGCAGCAAGCTGTCAGTTAACACTGAAGTTTTATAGTAGTATTCCAATCCTATATGTCAAAATATAGGGAATATAATTTACTAACTGTACCCGCCCACCTCGTCGGTCACAATATTGAGTTTGATTATATACTCGAACTTTGCAGCAAGCTGTCAGTTAACACTGAAGTTTTATAGTAATATTCCAATCCTATATGTCAAAATATAGGGAATATAATTTACTAACTGTACCCGCCCGCCTCGTCGGTCACAATATTGAGTTTGATTGTATACTCGAACTTTGCAGCAAGCTGTCAGTTAACACTGAAGTTTTATAGTAGTATTCCAATCCTATATGTCAAAATATAGGGAATATAATTTACTAGCTGTACCCGCCCGCTTCGTCGGTCACAATATTGAGTTTGATTATATACTCGAACTTTGCAGCAAGCTGTCAGTTAACACTGAAGTTTTATAGTAGTATTCCAATCCTATATGTCAAAATATAGGGAATATAATTTACTAACTGTACCCGCCCGCCTCGTCGGTCACAATATTGAGTTTGATTGTATACTCGAACTTTGCAGCAAGCTGTCAGTTAACACTGAAGTTTTATAGTAGTATTCCAATCCTATATGTCAAAATATAGGGAATATAATTTACTAACTGTACCCGCCCGCCTCGTCGGTCACAATATTGAGTTTGATTATATACTCGAACTTTGCAGCAAGCTGTCAGTTAACACTGAAGTTTTATAGTAGTATTCCAATCCTATATGTCAAAATATAGGGAATATAATTTACTAACTGTACCCACCCGCCTCGTCGGTCACAATATTGAGTTTGATTATATACTCGAACTTTGCAGCAAGCTGTCAGTTAACACTGAAGTTTTATAGTAGTATTCCAATCCTATATGTCAAAATATAGGGAATATAATTTACTAACTGTACCCGCCCGCCTCGTCGGTCACAATATTGAGTTTGATTATATACTCGAACTTTGCAGCAAGCTGTCAGTTAACACTGAAGTTTTATAGTAGTATTCCAATCCTATATGTCAAAATATAGGGAATATAATTTACTAACTGTACCCGCCCGCCTCGTCGGTCACAATATTGAGTTTGATTATATACTCGAACTTTGCAGCAAGCTGTCAGTTAACACTGAAGTTTTATAGTAGTATTCCAATCCTATATGTCAAAATATAGGGAATATAATTTACTAACTGTTCCCGCCCGCCTCGTCGGTCACAATATTGAGTTTGATTATATACTCGAACTTTGCAGCAAGCTGTCAGTTAACACTGAAGTTTTATAGTAGTATTCCAATCCTATATGTCAAAATATAGGGAATATAATTTACTAACTGTACCCGCCCACCTCGTCGGTCACAATATTGAGTTTGATTATATACTCGAACTTTGCAGCAAGCTGTCAGTTAACACTGAAGTTTTATAGTAGTATTCAGATTATTTTTTCTAATATCAAATTTATGCCAGCTGCTGTAATCTATAGTTTACTTCTGTACTCAATTGTTTTTAATTTTAAAAATTTAGCCTACCACAATTTTATTCAATCGTTTTTATTTAATAGCTGTTAATCAAATAAATAAATCAATTAATTTATACAATAAGTTTCTATAAGAATACCATGAGAATTTTGGAGGCCAGTAGGACGGAGTCTTGAGATCGGAGAGGAAAACTCTTTCTTAGTAAGACTTTAAGGGCCAAGATAAACCTATGTAAAACATTTAATGTCAATTGGACGTATCGTTTTGGAGATATATTGATGAGTGGTGAATAGATTTTATATGAATATACGGTATTTGTCAGATGATCCTTTTCAAAATATTTACGACTCTGATTGGGATCGAACTGAGAAATTTTGCTTCTGAAATCAGGCTGACCAACTGATCTATCGACCAATTCATGCTGTCAGTTCTGACCGTTAGGACAATAAGTAGGCTTTAATAAGATACTTTTTACGTTCTTCTTAGCATACCAAAATCAAAAGAATAATAGCATCATCTCCATCATATTATTTCTTACTAAGCTTTTATAGTCATTTATATTTCATAGGACATACTGATTCAGTTATATCCAATAACTAATACAAGTTTAGAAATTTTTAAATGACAAAATGTACTTTTAAGTCCAAAAAGTCATTAATGGTGGTATTTACTGAACATCACTCATTGAAGGTCATGAATATGAATATGAGGTTGGATGCTCGGTTCTCTTAATACCGACATGGCGTCCGCTTGATGGTTGCTATCGGCGTGGACACTACTAGAGAAGTCTGGGGTGTCCATGTTGGGTGGTAATCATTGTGCGGATGTTGTGTGGGGGAGATAACTGAGTATCAGGCTTGTCAATTAGCTGAAAATCAGACCAGCACTACATGGTTCGGATTCCACGTAAAGCTGTAGGTCCCTTAGTTGCCCTGGCTGTTGGGCTATTAATAAATTGCCCTTTCTGAGGAACAGTTGAACTCAATTAGTAACCAGACTACACTCATCCACATTCATCATACACTCATATAACCATTCATATTCGCCTTAAAATACCAACAACGTTGTGTCGGCGTCTCATATATAATAATAATAATAATGAACTTGTATACATATTTAATATTTATGTTACTGATGATAAAACAATGAAATGATATTCATAAACACTAAATATATGATAGTTGACTTCTCTACTTTATAATGTTATTTGGTAAGCGATCGAGCACATTGTACTATCAAGGATTTCTTGTTAATATTCACCCTCTTGTAATGACACTAATGTTAGTAGAGAGCATGAAAAACTAACCAGGCCGCTTGTAATGGAGTGTGATAAGGGATAATTGGATACCGACGCCCTCAGGCCAATAAACCATTAGTGAATTGGGCTTAGATGATTAACTCCATAACCGGCTAGTACTTACAACAAAACAACTTCATTACTCTAGGTGCATAGAAAATTTTAATAGGCCAGATTAACGTTTTTAATACGTAAAAATATAGATAGCTACTTTTTACAAACAAAATCCACACAAAGCTTACTTCAATTTGGTTATGAATGGTGAACACAGGTAACACAAGATACAGCTAATAATATAAACATAATGTTACATCAATTTAATTTAAATTCTATTAAATCTAATGAAATGTAGTTAATATTATTATTTTAAGGTATATTAACTGTCACCAATGATCTGACCATAGTGTTACAGCTGTTGTCCATAGCCCGAGCCAAAGAGCATGAAAGTTTGGCTAATGTACTTTGCATTCATTATCAGATGGACAATGGTATCAGATGTATAAAACATAAGCTTACACCTTTGACTTTACCCATGTTTCCTTAACCCCCTTCCTTTTTAATATTAGCAATATAATAAGTGTCCTAAATATTTGTTGAGAATAACCTGTATGTGAAACGTTCTTAATTAAAGAGAAGATGTAGTAAGTATTACTCTCGATTCTGGTAATTTTTCATCAACAGCTGTCACTTTGTGAATTATCACTACTCATTTAGGAGTCCCTTATTCCACTTGTATGTTTTAAGAATACCAAGTTTTAAGAAGTCCCCTGCTTATTGGTATGGTAAAGTGTCACTACTTATTGAGGAGTCCCCTGTTTACTGGTATGCTACAGTGTCACTACTCATTGAGGAGTCCCCTATTTACTGCTATGGTAAAGTGTCACTACTCATTCAGGAGTCTCCTAGTCACTAGTATGGTAAAGTGTCACTACTCGTTCAGGAGTCTCCTATTTACTGGTATGGTAAAGTATCACTACTCGTTAAGGAGTCCCCTATTTACTGCTATGGTAAAGTGTCACTACTCGTTGAGGAGTCTCCTATTTACTTGTATAGTAAAGTGTCACTACTCTTGAGGAGTTCCCTATTTACTGGTATGCTACAGTGTCACTACTCGTTGAGGAGTTCCCTATTTACTGGTATGCTACAGTGTCACTACTCGTTGAGGAGTCCCCTATTTACTGGTATGCTACAGTGTCACTACTCGTTGAGGAGTCCCCTATTTACTGGTATGCTACAGTGTCATTACTCGTTGAGGAGTTCCCTATTTACTGGTATGCTAAAGTGTTACCACTCGTTCAGGAGTCTCCTATTTACTTGTATGGTAAAGTGTTACTACTCTTGAGGAGTTCCCTATTTACGGTATGCTACAGTTTCACTACTCATTGAGGAGTCCCCTATTTACTGCTATGGTAAAGTGTCACTACTCGTTGAGGAGTCTCCTGTTTACTTGTATGGTAAACTGTTACTACTCTTGAGGAGTTCCCTATTTACGGTATGCTACAGTGTCACTACTCATTGAGGAGTCTCCTATTTACTGCTATGGTAAAGTGTCACTACTCGTTAAGGAGTCCCCTATTTACTGGTATGGTAAAGTGTCA
Organism: Stictocephala bisonia; assembly: GCA_035578905.1. Lineage (NCBI taxonomy): Eukaryota > Metazoa > Arthropoda > Insecta > Hemiptera > Membracidae > Stictocephala > Stictocephala bisonia. The sequence continues at coordinate 10,830 of JAQJVL010002611.1, forward strand.
CTACTCGTTGAGGAGTCTCCTCTTTACTTGTATGGTAAAGTGTCACTACTCGTTGAGGAGTCTCCTATTTACTGGTATGGTAAAGTATCACTACTCGTTAAGGAGTCCCCTATTTACTGCTATGGTAAAGTGTCACTACTCGTTGAGGAGTCTCCTATTTACTTGTATAGTAAAGTGTCACTACTCTTGAGGAGTTCCCTATTTACGGTATGTTACAGTGTCACTACTCATTGAGGAGTCTCCTATTTACTGCTATGGTAAAGTGTCACTACTCGTTAAGGAGTCCCCTATTTACTGGTATGGTAAAGTGTCACTACTCGTTGAGGAGTCTCCTATTTACTTGTATGGTAAAGTGTCACTACTCGTTAAGGAGTCCCCTATTTACGGTATGCTAAAGTGTCACTACTCGTTCAGGAGTCTCCTATTTACTTGTATGGTAAAGTGTTACTACTCTTGAGGAGTCCCCTATTTACGGTATGCTACAGTTTCACTACTCATTGAGGAGTCCCCTATTTACTGCTATGGTAAAGTGTCACTACTCGTTGAGGAGTCTCCTGTTTACTTGTATGGTAAACTGTTACTACTCTTGAGGAGTTCCCTATTTACGGTATGCTACAGTGTCACTACTCATTGAGGAGTTCCCTGTTAACTGGTATGCTAAAGTGTTACCACTCATCCCTTGTTCCACTAGTATTTTACAGGAAGTAATATTTTTAAGGATTACCTTATAAGAGTTACCTTGCTTTACACGTATGGTATAATGGGGTCACGACTGATTAAGGAGTATTCAGTTTAAGTCAACAATCCTAATAGAGTTCCTTGTTCTGACTGGCATGACTAGCACTAATTTTAAGACTCTGACTGCCAAAACAATTGAATACAATTTATTTATATTTACTTAACAAGAAAAAATAAATAAATTGTTCAATAAAACGTGCTGACAATTTATTTAAAAACTATCTCTATCAAAACATTGTTGTTACTACCTATATCAGTAAACGTAAGGTACGTACGTAGTAGGACTTTTCCACGTAAGACGTGTGTGATACATTTTATCGAAGTATACTCTCTATCAAGTCGTCTTTGTTGCAACAAGAATATTTCAATAAACAGATGATACATACATAAATAGCAAGTGAGGCATTACATGTAAGGTGGGAAATAAGACGTGCGTGATACCTCGTTAGCAATATATCGAAGTACTCTCTATCAAGTCGTCTTTGTTGCAACAAAAATATTTCAATAAACAGGTGATACAGACATAATTAGCAAATGAGGCATTAGCATGTAAAGTGGGGAAGAAGACGTGCGTGATACCTCGTTAGCAGTGTATCGAAGTACTATCTTGATCAGGGTTTTTTCTGTTAATAAAAAACTATCTCAGTAAACAGATGGTATGTACATAAATAGCACGTGAGACATGTTCACGTGAGGTGGGAGATAATACGTGTATGATACCTTGCTAGCAATTTATTGAAGTACTATCTCTATCAGGTCGTCTTTGTTGCTAGTAACAGGTCAAGATGTCTAAGTAAACATGTGGTACATACATAAGTAGGAAGTGAGACATTTGCACGTAAGATGGGAGATAAAACGTTCGTGATACATTGCTGACTATCTATCTAAGTATTATCTTTATCGGACCGTCTTTGTTCCTACCATACCACCTTTTATAAACAATAAATATCATGGGACAGCTATGTTATTTCCAGCTATTTATATACAGAACATAAGATGATATAGTGTATCAATCAGGGCTGTAAATTGCCTCCTGTAAATAGATTTGAATAAAGTGTATTGTGGATTTTCGTGTATACAGGATGTCCCTAAAATAAGTTCCCAAACTTAAGGATATGATTTCTTGGGTCAAAATAAACAAAAATAGTTCCTGTAAATCTAGGTCCTAACATTATTTTTAAAGAGTCTATATGTTGTTTATTTTAAAGATAATTTTATAACTAAAGAACCACTAAAGTTACAGGAGCTGAAACTTGGTATAAAAGATAATTATATATGTACTCTTAATAGGTCATAACAAATTTAAAATATGTTCAAATCTTAAAAAATGGTGACCATTTTAATATTTCAACTGACAATTACTCGAAACTGTGATCTGACCAAAAATGAAGAAAATAGTAAAAAGATGAAATGCTTGGTTAAAAATCCAAAGAGCTATAGTTTGTTAAGATCCTATGATAAATAACTTAGAAACATTCATTTTGTCAATGCAAGTTATGCTATAGTCTGCGAGTCACGAGAAGTCCTCTGAACTTCATGCTTCTGTAATATTGAAGGCGTTGATTTCCATTGAAACAGCTCAAGTCATGTAGTGTACCAGTTTTAATTACTAATTGCGATATGTACACTACATAACTTGTGCTGTTTCAATGTAAATCAACGCCTTCAATATCACAGAGGCATGTAGTTCAGTGGATTTCACGTGACTCGCCGACAGTGCGCCTCAGCCAGGACACTGCTCACTAGAGCCATTGTTGGAACTTGGTGTGTAGGTTAGGTTATTTTACGTTTGTTTTTTGTACTGTCAAAGCTAATAAATAAAGCTTGATGTAACGATAGAAGTGATAAATATGTTATTCGAGATCTTCCGTGTAAACTACACGATTTGTAGTTTCTCCTTTAGTCTACAAAATGTAAAGGTTTTTCGAAGAGCTGATTTAGAGTTTAACGTGAGATAAACAGCCATACCGCAAATCGAAGCTAGCTACTTTTAAACCTTTCATTCGGGATTTTTTCATAGTGATGGCAAAGCATGCTTTGATCGGGAATTACAAAAGTTTCAAAGTGAAGTGATAGTCAGAAGGAATTAATGGGAATGGCGGAATGAAAGGTGTCTCCCTTGACAGCATCTGTGCTTATGGTAGCCTCAACATGCTTGGCCAGCGTCTTGACTTGAAGTATAGTACCATTACACAGTGTATGAGGATATATGGTACGGATAGGACGGAACCTATGAGGGGGGGGTCTCTGATGAGTTAAGAGGATGGAGGAACTCACAGTACAGTGAACTGCATCCTCAACCTCCATTACTCAATCAATCGACTGACTCAAGCTACCTGCAGATTCGACAGGATGTTATTGATGTTTGTAGAGTAATTTGTAGCAGCAAGTATTGCTCCTTCCCGTAGCCAAGATGGATGGATCGATGAACTCATAACGTTCAAATTAGGATAGATATGCTAAATAAAATTTTGATTTTGATTAACAACAGTACAAAGAGTTTCTGGAATGCAATTTTTCCACCTTAAATGGCCATTCCCAATTTGAAGAGAAGGTTTGAAAATTGTTCCACTTCTGACCCTCCCATCAACTGTACTCTCATATTGACCTTTAAATTGGTACCTTTGACTAAAGGACATAAGTATGAAGACTTTAGACATGCCTTTACCTAATCAGTAGAAGTACCTCTTGGAACTATGGGTAGATTTGTCTAAAGTCTCCGGCAAGAAGTACAGTCTCTCCACACATCAAACTGCTACTCGTATTCAAGTCTTTCAAGGTCCTATCAAGTGTCTCTAAGCGCCGTGGTAATACCGTCCTACACAATAAGTTTTTCCAGTACCTCCTGGAGTATCCAAAAAGACAAGTTTTCATAATCAGAATTGATACTGGCTATTTTTTTACTTTGTTATCGTTGACTAATTCAGATGGATGCAAAACGTCGTAGGAAACCTCTTTCTATAGATTTAATCGCACATGAACGCCTCCCTTAGGGTTAGATATCTTTGACGCTGATTTGGCCCTAGTTGTATCTACCCTTGTGGTTAAAAAATGCACAGTCAGTCACTATGTAGATATGTGTATCTTAACTGCCTTAGGCTACATTTATTAAATATAATATATAAAAGTAATATTATTTTCTTATGATTTTTAACAATTTTATTTCAGATAAAAGAATTTGAATTTTAAATTAAATTGAAATAGGCTATGATATTCAACAAATAAGCTTTAAAACAGCCTGTTCTTAACAAGAATTCAAGTTTAGCTAAAAAGCAGGTCAAATTGAGATGAATAAATAAATATTATCGTATTTTGTAACCAATTACAAAATTATATAATATAAAATGTTCTACTAACGCACAGCATTTTAAAGTGTTTATAATTCATACTTACTGCTTAGGCTGTCTTACAAGAACAAGAAGAACAAGGTGGTTCTTCTGTACAGTTCGTGTATTTCTTTAAAGAAAATAACATTAAATTTTACTCAGTCACAGGTGGAAATGTTTGATAAAAGAAACAGTTGACGTACAAAGTGTTTTTCAGCTAAACAGAAAACTTTTAACTAGGAAACTCTTTGGACACTTGACTGCCTTCACCAGGTTACATCTGAACAACGACGTTCAAGAAACCGTATAATTACAGGTAGGTTGGTAACTACCATGTACTTTTTTTTTCATAAACTTTTTTCAAGATTTTGAAAGATTATGAATTGTATGTATATTGCCTTTTGTGAGTTAATGTAGCATCAATGAAATGAATTAGTAACAATGTAAATAAATTATTAACTGTAACACACATATCTAAAACTTAAAAATATGTTAGTTATTTATGAATACAATATATGCTAAACAAGTTTTTATTATCCTGTAACAAAACCATATTTTAAATGTTTACACTGATATTGATTAGTAATTTGAATACCAAACTAAACCCTGACTTTCTTACCAAAGCATTAGTTTAGTATAATCTAGGGTAAAACTCTAATTGACTATTGAGGTTAATTCAAAAGTTTTATTAAAAAGTCCTATGTTTTAAATAAGCTATTACATACACATTTTCCTCCTAAAAGAGAGTTACATCCCCCCCTCATTCTGAGTAACAATAATATAGTTTAGCATTATCTTCACGGTTTGGACAGATGGATTGGAACATCACTTCGAGAGCAGAGAGTGAACAGTGAGGGGCTGGACCATTACCTTGAAGGCCGAGAGTGAAGAGTGAGAGACTGGAACGTCAACAATATGGCAGAGGATGGAATTGAGACTTGAACATACAGTACCTTGAGGTCGGAGAGTAGACAGAGAGAAACTGGGGCATCATCACGATAGCAGAGAGGGTGGTCATTGAGGTTGGACATAACCTCTAAAGTAGAGGGTGGAGAGTGTAAGATTGGAACATTACCTTGACGGCAGAAGAACAGTAAAAGATTGATACATGACATTGAGGACTGGGGGTGGACTGTGAGGGACAAGAACATTGTCAAGATAGCAGAGGGTGGAATTGAGGCTGTAATATTACCTTGCGGGCAGAGAGTGGGTAATGAGAAGCTGGCACATCATCAGGATAGCAGAGGATGGTAACTGATACTGGAACATTACCTCTAAAGTAGAGGGTGGAGAGTGTAAGACTGGAACATCAGCTGAGGGCATAAGATGAACAGTGAGAGACTGGAACAGTACCTTGAGGGCAGAGAGTGGAAAGTCAGAGACTGGAACATTACCTTGAAGGCTGAGAATGGACGGTGAGAGACTGAAATATAACCAAGATGCAGAGGATGGAATTGAGACAGGAACATTAGCGAAACTGTATCAAAACATTATACAGAGATCCATATTGAGAAATCAAATGATAACATTACCTTGAGGGTAGAGAGTGAGTAGTGAGAGACTAGAAAATCACCTTAAGTGCGAAGGGAAATCGCTGAGACACTATCACATCACCTCGAGGGTGGAGAGTGGCCATTTAGTTATTGGAACATAACTTTGAGGGCACAGAGTGCACATTGAAAGACTAGAACATCACCTAGGTAGATAGTGGACATCAGTGACTGGAGCATCACCTCGGTAGAAAGTGGACATCAGTGACTGGAGCATCACCTCGGTAGAGAGTGGACATCAACTAGGTAGATAGTGGACATCAGTGACTGGAGCATCACCTAGGTAGATAGTGGACATCAGTGACTGGAGCATCACCTAGGTAGATAGTGGACATCAGTGACTGGAGCATCACCTCGGTAGATAGTGGACATCAGTGATTGGAGCATCACCTAGGTAGAAAGTGGACATCAGTGACTGGAGCATCACCTCGCTAGATAATGGACATCAGTGACTGGAGCATCACCTCGGTAGAGAGTGGACAATAGTGACTGGAACATCACCTAGATAGATAGTGGACATCAGTGACTGGAGCATCACCTCGGTAGAGAGTGGACATCAGTGACTGGAACATCACCTCGGAAGAGAGTGGATATCAGTGACTGGAACATCACCTCGGAAGAGGGTGGATATCAGTGACTGGAACATCACCTAGGTAGATAGTGGACATCAGTGACTGGAGCATCACCTCGGTAGAGAGTGGACATCAGTGACTGGAACATCACCTCGGAAGAGAGTGGATATCAGTGACTGGAACATCACCTTGAGGGCAAAGGATGGACAATGAGGAACTGAAACCTTACTACAAGAGTAAGTAGACATTGAGAGGTTGTAATTTGAAGACCGTTATACATAGTATGGTATATAATGGTAAAAGAACCCCATATTTTAGTACAGTCAGTAGAGACGGTTATTCTATCACTTGGGTTTCGTAAGACTAGTCTGAAAGGTTCCTGTTCAGATAACTACTAAGTTGTGTATTTTGAGCTTAATACTACTGTATACTTAATAATAATAATACATTTATTTATTTATTACATCTTTTTGTTACAAAGAAATCAATAAAAATAAATATTATATTGAGAAGACCTCCACATGGGCAAAGCCTGTGTGTGGAGGCCGAGTTCCAGTCAAGTAAACAGTTTTTGTGAGTCAGACTCTTTACAGTTAGTTTATGACATACTTACATTGAGAAGATTAAAATATATAATTTACTAATAATATAAGTAGCAAAAAATAAGAATAATAATTAACAAATAAGTTGATATTAAAATTATTGACTATTACTGAATATATTTATGGCTGTACAAACTAATATAATGTAATAATTTAAGAATGAAATGCAAAATTGTTATTGTATTTTAAAAAAATTCTATAGTTAAATTGAGCGATATAGGCTATAGGCCTACTAAATACACCCATTCATTCACTCAGACTGACCACAATGTTCATATCTCATGATTCCTAACATAATTATAGTTAACACATAAAGTTATTAAATAACATTCATTTAATACAAGTATTCACATACGTGCAACCAAACATACACCACTTATGCACAATTACAACTAGCAAACATTCCAAAGCACCATTCACACTTCCTAGTACTCGAACAAATTCCTGCACACAATAAATCATAAAATATTTGGAGCCCTATCTCTAGACGTGACCATCACCGACTGAGAATCTTCGTGGTGTAGTACGGCGTCAACATGGCACTAGATGCCTCCCTACCCATTTGAAATAGCCAAGTCATAATTTTTTCTTATATACATTTGAGCTGTATACCCCTAATATTTTCAACTCTTGTGGTAAATTTTGAAATATTATGTGGGCAATATAGAAAGAATATGTTTTATTTATTGTAAGGTGTACTGACGGCAATATTAGTTTGGTATCTGGTAGCATAAACATGATCTATTAATTCATAAAAACAGTGATTATTTTTAAAACTGTACATTAAAATTTCTTTTATGAAAAGCTGTTTAATATCCAGAACTTTAATGGTGTCAAATAAATGTTCTGAAGGATACCTTAATGGTTTCCTCGATGCCACTTTCAAAATATATTTTTGAGTGATAATAAGTGGATGATGGTGTGATGTGTAAGCCCCGCCCCACGCAATTATTACGCACTGCAGTATCGATTGAAGGTATGCAAAATAGACGGTTCTTAATAAATTAATTGTATAACTTAATTTATTATTTGTATAACGGACATGAGTCACCCAAATAAACATATTATCAAACATAACTCCTAAGTACTTGTAACTCTCGACTCTCTCTATGGACTCACAATCACATTGCACATTTCGAGATCTACAAGAGTAAAGCTTAAGCTCAAGGGGTCCGGGGTCGCGATCAGCCCTTAAGGCCACTGCCATGTACTTTGTCTTCCCCACATTAACTGTCTGCCGGTTCTGGTCAAATCAACGCTTGACAGTGAGCAGTCCTTACTCAGCGCGCCGAAGGGCCTCCTCCCAACTATCACCCTCAATTAAAACTGCCGTGTCGTCTGCATAAAATACATTTCACCTTTTTATAAATTAATTTTGCTAATATTGTTTGTGTATATTAAAAATAAAAGTGGCTCTAGGGTACTTCCTTGAATAAATCCATACTCAATGTTCTTTATTTTGCTGTTTGTACCATTTACTTTAACTAGTTGTTTCATGTCCTTTAAATAACTTGTAAACCAATTTATGGCATTGCTTCTGAATCCTAATAATTTCATTTTTTGCAATAATATGTCTCTTTTTTTTGAAATTTGTTAATGATGGAGTATAAGATGGGAAGACAGAGGTTGTTGGACATTTGCCATCATTACGTGAAAATTTCCAATCACGACGTTTCGATTTGGTAAAACCCAACACTTTTTCAAATGCTAAAAACTAAATTACATCTACACAAATATGTTATAAAACTACGTTCTTAAACTAATAAATTTATCTACATTAATAATTATCTACATTTTAACCTAGATCATAGAATGGCGTACATCAAAATGAACTTCTGCTAAATATAAAAATGTTAATAGAGTTAAATTAATATAACCAATTAGGCACTGCCAGGGTCACGATATCAACGAAAAAAGTTAAAACACAATTAAAATAATATTCAAATCAGACTGAAATGAGATTTCATTAACTAATCATAAATAAAATAAATATAAGGTACATGAAAAACACTATTAATTTAAAATAACACTAAGCATGCACAAAAAATTATATATGTGACTGGGATGGACTGAGACTACTATCCACTCTAATTAACTATTACAGTTCCATTTTAACCTGAAAAGACAACAATTATTAGGAATATAACAGTACAATAATCAAATTTACAAAATGATGAAGTCTTACGACCCGCAGTGACGATGGCGTCTAGACGTTCCAGGCATCCAATCCAAATGCAGTGTCTACGAAGTTCCCTCCAAGGTGATAAAACACGGGGACAAGACAAACATACACACTACACTCATAAGAACTATCCACAGACTGATGTGGTCAGAGACGTACGCTCCGAAATCGCCAGGAATGCGGTGACTCAGGTACTAAGACTTAGGCTCATGGGGTGTTTTATTGTTGTAGGTGCAGGTGGTGTAGGATTCTGGTTAGATGATGTCATTAGTGTACTGAAATTTTTATCAAATGTGTTTTTAAGTAACCCACATGGGTCTAATTTCTATGCTACTTTGACTGATTACTTGTTCATTATTTAGTTTCATAAAGGCACCTTCCATGAATTTATGTTTAAAAACTGTGGTTCCCTGTGAAGTATTTTAATGTTATCCCAGTTAAATCTGTGTTCATTGTTCCAGGCATATTCAGCTAATTTAGAATGTTTAGTGTCTCCTTTTTTAATGTTATTTTTGTGTTCTTTTAGCCTAACTTCCAGTGGTCTTTTTGTTTCCTCTATGTATTTTTCATTGCGTTCACAAGTAATGCAATATACTAAGTTTTTGGAGAATTCCTCCTCTTTCTTTGGTTTAGTTTTAGTTAAAGATTGTCTTAATGTGTTTGTGTGTTGAATGATGTTCTGATTTTGTATTTCCTAGCTATGCGTCTGATTTTTCCTGAAACACACCCGGCGCAGACCCTCCTCTAAGTTCCTTAACACACACCTCCAGCTCACTCTCAGAGACTGCCGCGTGTGTCGCATCATCCACTACGCAATCCCCAACCGGCACCACACTGGTTAACTCCTCGCCCACGTTTCCAAAATACTCATTTAACATGTCCGCATCTTCAATGGTCTTATCTAATGCATTATTTGGTAATTTAAAATGTTCCGTTTCAATAAATCCCGTTTTTTCTTTTTCCCCGCAATATCACTTAAATATATCCATAATCTCTTTGAATTATTTGCATTTTCTTTTATCTTGTCTTTGAAATATAATTCTTTGGCCCTTTTTGAAATATTCCTAAGAATATTTCTGTACGATCCTAAATGATTTAATAGTTCAATGTTGAACGGTTCCTTTTTAGTTTTTCTACTAAGCTGGTCACTTTTCCTTATAGAATTTATCAACCCTATAGTAACCCATGGTTTTAAATGCTTGTTTTTGTTTGAAACTTTCATTTTGCTAGTTGCCGCTAATATTGTTCCTGCTATTTTATCAACCAAACACTGAGCAGATTGATTGACTGAGCACTTGACACTCAATGACATAGTCCAAATTTATTTCCGAAATTAAAGTACCTATTTTATCTTTATTTATGTTATATCTATAATACATATTTTCTGCGGACCTACTTTGCCTTAACACCCTCCATCCTGTCAAAACCATGTAATAGTCTATTAGACTTGATTTTATTAGGGCATAAGATATTTATCCGTGTATTTGTAATCGGAAAAAAATATTGCCGATGAGGTGTTGGGTGTGGGCTGTGATACGGGTCTGCTTATGGACACAGGACACAAACCCTGCCTCGTACAACACGTCCAGGTAGCGGGCCGCTTGCGCAGATCTATTATTCTCAGTTATGCAACAATTGATATCTTCTATCAGCCAGTGGGTCCGGTTTCTGGGTCTACCGCCACAACATCATTCAAGGTCATCTATGAACTCTTCAAAGTCCCTGTCTAAAGAAGGGCTTCTGTACACCGCTAATAGAGTAAACCGCACCTGCCAAATGCCATGTCTAGCACAAGACTAGTAGCTCCATACAAAAATAAATCTGTACATGTGATATTGAATTTATTATTGATACAACATATAAAACCGTCATTTTGGTTCCTTTTATGTAAGTTACAATAAGATTCGTAGCCCTCCAACTCCGTTTCATAAATATCCTCCTTATCCAACCAAGTCTCTGTAAGAAGTATTATGTCTGGTTTAGACTCCATTTCATTCAATATTACCGTAAACTCCTCAAAAGTTTTTGCATAACTCCTAATATTAATATTTATAGATCTAATTGCATTAAATAAACTATTACATGCATCACTTTCCAACTCACTCAAATGGTTACATTCTACACACGACACACTCCTTTAGTCATTCATCGATTCACTCACTCCAATATCCATTCGCTCTCATTCAGTCCCCGCCTCAACTCATTTATACTGCACATTCATTATAAATACCGCTCAAGATAACTTAATTGTTGCTTCCTCTCATCCATCGCTTAACATATGATAATAAACATATTCAGTAGATTTATAATTTGATCAATTAAACTGTAAATAAACACATTTAAAATAAATGAGATATACTACAGTATTAACCCTGAAGTACATGCAAGAACTAAGAAAATAAAACGGTCAACTTCAACCACTGCATGACTATAGTACCTACATTTTAGAACACAGCAAACATTTATCAATGTGATTCTTAAAAATAATATTATTATTGACACTAAGTAGCAGTTAAGTCACTTTTTGTAATGGAAAATCAAAATAAACCCTAAAAAAATAAACAAAAACAAAACGAACTAAGATATTTAATAACCATAATTAAATAATAAATACACAGTACTCCTATTTAATTCCACTATCAGTTTATTTTTTACATATTAAAGTGTTTAATGGGTGTTTTTCTTTTTCCCTTCTTTCTCTCTCCAGAAAGAAATAAAAGAGAAAAAAATCGTGACATGATAAATAATAAAAATGCATCACTCCTATTTTATATCGTTATCAGTATGTTTAAAAAATTATTTTTATGTTATTTTAAGTGGAAGGAAAGAAAAAAAATATATAACTCAACAATTAACTAAATGTCTAAAAAGAGAAAGAAAAAAATGAAATAAAAAGAATCCCCGTGTTTATTTATCAAAATGAATAGTATTTTAATATTGCTCAGACAATGAAACAAACTGAATGTGTACATCCTTTCTTAATCTAATAATATAAAGACCTATTCCTACTTGGCAAAAACATTAAATTAATGAAAAAATAAATTTTATTTTAAATTTACTTTTCAAATAAACAGATATAAAATAAAAATATGTCTATAAAATGTAATGTGCTACAATTTCTGAAATTAAACCATTTTTTCCTTTAAATTATAAATCTTTAATAAATAAAACCTGTTATTTTATATGCTTAATAACAATTGCAAATTAGTTTACATTAAAGAGACATCGTTACATTTAAACTACTAGTCTCAAATCATTAATTAAGGTATCGTAATAAAATGTACAACATATAAACGAATAATAAACATAACATCTTGCTTTTAAGGATGGGTGTCGAGCCAATAAAAAAAACAAGAAAAACCAAAGCAAAATTGTTTTAAAAATACAGGGTGAACATTTCTCACCTACACGTTTTTTACAAGTCTCTGCAAATCTTCCTTGACCCATAATCTAGACGCCTTGCATACCCTCGTCCCTGGTCCAGACGGTAACCAGTTTTTCGTCTCGTACCATCCCCTTGGCGAGTCCCCGTAGATACTTGTTATGTCCAGTGAGATGGCAGTTGATGTACACTGGAGTGTCCCCGAGGTGCGGCGGTAGGTGAGACGCGACTATCCTCTTAGCAGGGTTAAAGCGAAGCGACGGAGCTTATCGGCAGGACATGTGGTCGCTCCGAGAGACTGATAACAACTGTACTCTATTCTGTTTTATATTTGTAAACTTCCAAAATTAAGATGTCTGAATATATTTAGTTAACTATATATTTAGTTAAATATATTGTTAAATTAAGCTTATTTTGTTATTTACACAATAATTTCGTAATAGGAATTAAAATTGAATAATGTAATTTTAATTACAATATTTTTCTTTTGTAGAGTATAATAGTACAGGCTTGAAGTTAAATTTACAGTATATTTTGTAAATGTAAATTCTCTTTTGAAACTAAATAAATAAAAGGTATCATGTAAGGAACAAGTTAGCTACCATAAAGTTTAGTTAGTTAGGAGCAAAAGTCGTTTATACCTCTGGAAATATTTGAAATAAGTTTTTTTTTTTTTATAGTTTGGTAATAAGTCAACCCAGCATAGTCAATTTTTTGTAGGGAAGGGAATTTGTAAATACTCCGACACACGAATTAAAAAATTCGCTCTGGTTACGTATGCAAATAAAATAAATAGATCCAAAGTGTGTGGCATCACGTTCTCCAATTAACAGATATTTTATGCATGCCACTCATGTTCACGTTTGCCAAATATAAACCGAAGCCTAAACTGGAGGAGTCGTAATACGAAATGGCTTCTTCGAAACTGGTAAGTACTTTTACTTACTGAACTTACAAAATGAGTGATGCGCCTTTTTAATTGGCATTTCGCCAGTTAGTTAGGTACCAATGTATCTAAAACTACTTAATCCTTTTTTTCTGAAATTGCAAACATATGTCGTAGAATACTTTACACACAAAATGTATATTTTAAAGAAAAATTACAAAATTTACAAAACTTGTACAATTTATAAAAATCGTATAACTAAAACACAAATTTATTATTATTATTTTGTATTACAATTTTGATTTTTTGTACATTTTAAATGTCCTAATGCACTTCATAGATATTAAAGTAATAAATATCCAGAAGAAATGTGAAGCTGTCTGGATCACTGGTTTAGACGAAAACTGTTCCGACGTTTTAAAAACAATCTTACAGCAATCGGCAATTTAAGTAGAACTTTTCTTTAAAACTCTCCTGGTGAGTGAGCAGCCATGTCCTCTTTTAGCCTCTTCTCTTTTAGGGTTGTCTCCTCTTCACCCTGCTCTCTTTGAATTCTTTTGGTTTGTTCCTCTGCTCCCCTTTTCCTTTTTTGCTTTCCCTTACTTTATTAGGCATAGGCCTACTTTCATTTGTAGTTGTGGGAGAGTTCGTCGCAGGCTTAGGAGACTCAACAATGGAAGAATACCTTTTTTCTTTGAATTTGTTTGATTCAAAATGAGTGATACAACTTCTTCACTCCAGGTATCATTACCACAGCTGGACAAACACACAACAGTAAATAACACATAAACTATTTACATAACACTGTCTCACTTTGTAACAAGTAAAGGAAACAACACATCATTTATTATCCAGCAACAGCTGTAGTAAATAATAACATTACTGTTAGCAAAAAATGTCAATAAAACCAACTACACTAACTTGCTATTCAACACCGATTAAACTATTTGTATAATATATAAATAGAAAACAACAATATCATTGTGTAGTATCATTTTATTACAACAATCTCATTGTGTAGTGTCATTTTATTACAACAATCTCATTGTGTAGTGTCATTTTATTATAGCCTCAGTACAGCACTACTTAAGCCAGTGCAAGCTTTTACAAAACCTATATTTTCTAATATACAGGGTGTAACAAAACTCTCTACACAAACTTTAGAATATTGTTCCTTGGGTGAAATGAAGCAAAAAACATAATACAACAAATGGTCTATCTCATTCCGTTTACGGTCTGTATATCAATATGTGTTTTTTACTATTTAAAATGTTTAAAACCAAGTTACAAAGAAACTAATCGTTTTACGAAAAAATACCAAGATAGATAATTGTTAATGCTTTTAATAAGAATTAAAACGACACCTTATTTTTTTAAATGAAACAATAAACAACAAAACAACAACGATTTTTTTGTAAAACTGTACAGCCTCACTTGCACGTGTGGAATAACTTGAAGCTGCTGGACATAACTTTGAGCAGTTACTGTAATGTGGGATTTATTAAATTAAAAAATGTAATCCTTTTATTAATAGTTCAATAATAAGTACTCATTTTTATAATCTGTCAAAATGTAGTTTTATTTAAAATATTTAAAAAGTACTACATTTATAGTGTTACTACGTTATTATAAGCCGACAGCCCATTAGTAATGAATTCCATTGTTGCTCTATGGGTCCATTCTAAACTTTACAGTGTCATACAACTATCGTAGTAAATTTGTTATTTATTATTTGATTTTCACAAATAAGGTGTCGTTTTAATCACACATATTCAGCTAATTTAGAATGTTTAGTGTCTCCTTTTTTAATGTTATTTTTGTGTTCTTTTAGCCTAACTTCCAGTGGTCTTTTTGTTTCCTCTATGTATTTTTCATTGCGTTCACAAGTAATGCAATATACTACGTTTTTGGAGGATTCCTCCTCTTTCTTTGGTTTAGTTTTAGTTAAAGATTGTCTTAATGTGTTTGTGTGTTGAATGATGTTCTGATTTTGTATTTCCTAGCTATGCGTCTGATTTTTCCTGAAACACTCCCGGCGCAGACCCTCCTCTAAGTTCCTTAATTAACACACACCTCCAGCTCACTCTCAGAGACTGCCGCGTGTGTCGCATCATCCACTACGCAATCCCCAACCGGCACCACACTGGTTAACTCCTTGCCCACGTTTACAAAATAATCATTTAACATGTCCGCATCTTCAATGGTCTTATCTAATGCATTATTTGGTAATTTAAAATGTTCCGTTTCAATAAATCCCGTTTTTTCTTTTTCCCCGCAATATCACTTAAATATATCCATAATCTCTTTGAATTATTTGCATTTTCTTTTATCTTGTCTTTGAAATATAATTCTTTGGCCCTTTTTGAAATATTCCTAAGAATATTTCTGTACGATCCTAAATGATTTAATAGTTCAATGTTGAACGGTTCCTTTTTAGTTTTTCTACTAAGCTGGTCACTTTTCCTTATAGAATTTATCAACCCTATAGTAACCCATGGTTTTAAATGCTTGTTTTTGTTTGAAACTTTCATTTTGCTAGTTGCCGCTAATATTGTTCCTGCTATTTTATCAACCAAACACTGAGCAGATTGATTGACTGAGCACTTGACACTCAATGACATAGTCCAAATTTATTTCCGAAATTAAAGTACCTATTTTATCTTTATTTATGTTATATCTATAATACATATTTTCTGCGGACCTACTTTGCCTTAACACCCTCCATCCTGTCAAAACCATGTAATAGTCTATTAGACTTGATTTTATTAGGGCATAAGATATTTATCCGTGTATTTGTAATCGGAAAAAAATATTGCCGATGAGGTGTTGGGTGTGGGCTGTGATACGGGTCTGCTTATGGACACAGGACACAAACCCTGCCTCGTACAACACGTCCAGGTAGCGGGCCGCTTGCGCAGATCTATTATTCTCAGTTATGCAACAATTGATATCTTCTATCAGCCAGTGGGTCCGGTTTCTGGGTCTACCGCCACAACATCATTCAAGGTCATCTATGAACTCTTCAAAGTCCCTGTCTAAAGAAGGGCTTCTGTACACCGCTAATAGAGTAAACCGCACCTGCCAAATGCCATGTCTAGCACAAGACTAGTAGCTCCATACAAAAATAAATCTGTACATGTGACATTGAATTTATTATTGATACAACATATAAAACCGTCATTTTGGTTCCTTTTATGTAAGTTACAATAAGATTCGTAGCCCTCCAACTCCGTTTCATAAATATCCTCCTTATCCAACCAAGTCTCTGTAAGAAGTATTATGTCTGGTTTAGACTCCATTTCATTCAATATTACCGTAAACTCCTCAAAAGTTTTTGCATAACTCCTAATATTAATATTTATAGATCTAATTGCATTAAATAAACTATTACATGCATCACTTTCCAACTCACTCAAATGGTTACATTCTACACACGACACACTCCTTTAGTCATTCATCGATTCACTCACTCCAATATCCATTCGCTCTCATTCAGTCCCCGCCTCAACTCATTTATACTGCACATTCATTATAAATACCGCTCAAGATAACTTAATTGTTGCTTCCTCTCATCCATCGCTTAACATATGATAATAAACATATTCAGTAGATTTATAATTTGATCAATTAAACTGTAAATAAACACATTTAAAATAAATGAGATATACTACAGTATTAACCCTGAAGTACATGCAAGAACTAAGAAAATAAAACGGTCAACTTCAACCACTGCATGACTATAGTACCTACATTTTAGAACACAGCAAACATTTATCAATGTGATTCTTAAAAATAATATTATTATTGACACTAAGTAGCAGTTAAGTCACTTTTTGTAATGGAAAATCAAAATAAACCCTAAAAAAATAAACAAAAACAAAACGAACTAAGATATTTAATAACCATAATTAAATAATAAATACACAGTACTCCTATTTAATTCCACTATCAGTTTATTTTTTACATATTAAAGTGTTTAATGGGTGTTTTTCTTTTTCCCTTCTTTCTCTCTCCAGAAAGAAATAAAAGAGAAAAAAATCGTGACATGATAAATAATAAAAATGCATCACTCCTATTTTATATCGTTATCAGTATGTTTAAAAAATTATTTTTATGTTATTTTAAGTGGAAGGAAAGAAAAAAAATATATAACTCAACAATTAACTAAATGTCTAAAAAGAGAAAGAAAAAAATGAAATAAAAAGAATCCCCGTGTTTATTTATCAAAATGAATAGTATTTTAATATTGCTCAGACAATGAAACAAACTGAATGTGTACATCCTTTCTTAATCTAATAATATAAAGACCTATTCCTACTTGGCAAAAACATTAAATTAATGAAAAAATAAATTTTATTTTAAATTTACTTTTCAAATAAACAGATATAAAATAAAAATATGTCTATAAAATGTAATGTGCTACAATTTCTGAAATTAAACCATTTTTTCCTTTAAATTATAAGTCTTTAGTAAATAAAACCTGTTATTTTATATGCTTAACAACAATTGCAAATTAGTTTACATTAAAGAGACATTGTTACATTTAAACTACTAGTATCAAATCATTAATTAAGGCAATGTAATAAATTGTACAACATATAAACGAATAATACACATAACATCTTGCTTTTAAGGATGGGTGTCGAGCCAATAAAAAAAACAAGAAAAACCAAAGCAAAATTGTTTTAAAAATACAGGGTGAACATTTCTCACCTACACGTTTTTTACAAGTCTCTGCAAATCTTCCTTGACCCATAATCTAGACGCCTTGCATACCCTCGTCCCTGGTCCAGACGGTAACCAGTTTTTCGTCTCGTACCATCCCCTTGGCGAGTCCCCGTAGATACTTGTTATGTCCAGTGAGATGGCAGTTGATGTACACTGGAGTGTCCCCGAGGTGCGGCGGTAGGTGAGACGCGACTATCCTCTTAGCAGGGTTAAAGCGAAGCGACGGAGCTTATCGGCAGGACATGTGGTCGCTCCGAGAGACTGATAACAACTGTACTCTATTCTGTTTTATATTTGTAAACTTCCAAAATTAAGATGTCTGAATATATTTAGTTAACTATATATTTAGTTAAATATATTGTTAAATTAAGCTTATTTTGTTATTTACACAATAATTTCGTAATAGGAATTAAAATTGAATAATGTAATTTTAATTACAATATTTTTCTTTTGTAGAGTATAATAGTACAGGCTTGAAGTTAAATTTACAGTATATTTTGTAAATGTAAATTCTCTTTTGAAACTAAATAAATAAAAGGTATCATGTAAGGAACAAGTTAGCTACCATAAAGTTTAGTTAGTTAGGAGCAAAAGTCGTTTATACCTCTGGAAATATTTGAAATAAGTTTTTTTTTTTTTATAGTTTGGTAATAAGT
Source organism: Stictocephala bisonia (assembly GCA_035578905.1). NCBI lineage: Eukaryota > Metazoa > Arthropoda > Insecta > Hemiptera > Membracidae > Stictocephala > Stictocephala bisonia. The sequence continues at coordinate 29,452 of JAQJVL010002611.1, forward strand.
CAACCCAGCATAGTCAATTTTTTGTAGGGAAGGGAATTTGTAAATACTCCGACACACGAATTAAAAAATTCGCTCTGGTTACGTATGCAAATAAAATAAATAGATCCAAAGTGTGTGGCATCACGTTCTCCAATTAACAGATATTTTATGCATGCCACTCATGTTCACGTTTGCCAAATATAAACCGAAGCCTAAACTGGAGGAGTCGTAATACGAAATGGCTTCTTCGAAACTGGTAAGTACTTTTACTTACTGAACTTACAAAATGAGTGATGCGCCTTTTTAATTGGCATTTCGCCAGTTAGTTAGGTACCAATGTATCTAAAACTACTTAATCCTTTTTTTCTGAAATTGCAAACATATGTCGTAGAATACTTTACACACAAAATGTATATTTTAAAGAAAAATTACAAAATTTACAAAACTTGTACAATTTATAAAAATCGTATAACTAAAACACAAATTTATTATTATTATTTTGTATTACAATTTTGATTTTTTGTACATTTTAAATGTCCTAATGCACTTCATAGATATTAAAGTAATAAATATCCAGAAGAAATGTGAAGCTGTCTGGATCACTGGTTTAGACGAAAACTGTTCCGACGTTTTAAAAACAATCTTACAGCAATCGGCAATTTAAGTAGAACTTTTCTTTAAAACTCTCCTGGTGAGTGAGCAGCCATGTCCTCTTTTAGCCTCTTCTCTTTTAGGGTTGTCTCCTCTTCACCCTGCTCTCTTTGAATTCTTTTGGTTTGTTCCTCTGCTCCCCTTTTCCTTTTTTGCTTTCCCTTACTTTATTAGGCATAGGCCTACTTTCATTTGTAGTTGTGGGAGAGTTCGTCGCAGGCTTAGGAGACTCAACAATGGAAGAATACCTTTTTTCTTTGAATTTGTTTGATTCAAAATGAGTGATACAACTTCTTCACTCCAGGTATCATTACCACAGCTGGACAAACACACAACAGTAAATAACACATAAACTATTTACATAACACTGTCTCACTTTGTAACAAGTAAAGGAAACAACACATCATTTATTATCCAGCAACAGCTGTAGTAAATAATAACATTACTGTTAGCAAAAAATGTCAATAAAACCAACTACACTAACTTGCTATTCAACACCGATTAAACTATTTGTATAATATATAAATAGAAAACAACAATATCATTGTGTAGTATCATTTTATTACAACAATCTCATTGTGTAGTGTCATTTTATTACAACAATCTCATTGTGTAGTGTCATTTTATTATAGCCTCAGTACAGCACTACTTAAGCCAGTGCAAGCTTTTACAAAACCTATATTTTCTAATATACAGGGTGTAACAAAACTCTCTACACAAACTTTAGAATATTGTTCCTTGGGTGAAATGAAGCAAAAAACATAATACAACAAATGGTCTATCTCATTCCGTTTACGGTCTGTATATCAATATGTGTTTTTTACTATTTAAAATGTTTAAAACCAAGTTACAAAGAAACTAATCGTTTTACGAAAAAATACCAAGATAGATAATTGTTAATGCTTTTAATAAGAATTAAAACGACACCTTATTTTTTTAAATGAAACAATAAACAACAAAACAACAACGATTTTTTTGTAAAACTGTACAGCCTCACTTGCACGTGTGGAATAACTTGAAGCTGCTGGACATAACTTTGAGCAGTTACTGTAATGTGGGATTTATTAAATTAAAAAATGTAATCCTTTTATTAATAGTTCAATAATAAGTACTCATTTTTATAATCTGTCAAAATGTAGTTTTATTTAAAATATTTAAAAAGTACTACATTTATAGTGTTACTACGTTATTATAAGCCGACAGCCCATTAGTAATGAATTCCATTGTTGCTCTATGGGTCCATTCTAAACTTTACAGTGTCATACAACTATCGTAGTAAATTTGTTATTTATTATTTGATTTTCACAAATAAGGTGTCGTTTTAATCACACATATTCAGCTAATTTAGAATGTTTAGTGTCTCCTTTTTTAATGTTATTTTTGTGTTCTTTTAGCCTAACTTCCAGTGGTCTTTTTGTTTCCTCTATGTATTTTTCATTGCGTTCACAAGTAATGCAATATACTACGTTTTTGGAGGATTCCTCCTCTTTCTTTGGTTTAGTTTTAGTTAAAGATTGTCTTAATGTGTTTGTGTGTTGAATGATGTTCTGATTTTGTATTTCCTAGCTATGCGTCTGATTTTTCCTGAAACACTCCCGGCGCAGACCCTCCTCTAAGTTCCTTAATTAACACACACCTCCAGCTCACTCTCAGAGACTGCCGCGTGTGTCGCATCATCCACTACGCAATCCCCAACCGGCACCACACTGGTTAACTCCTTGCCCACGTTTACAAAATAATCATTTAACATGTCCGCATCTTCAATGGTCTTATCTAATGCATTATTTGGTAATTTAAAATGTTCCGTTTCAATAAATCCCGTTTTTTCTTTTTCCCCGCAATATCACTTAAATATATCCATAATCTCTTTGAATTATTTGCATTTTCTTTTATCTTGTCTTTGAAATATAATTCTTTGGCCCTTTTTGAAATATTCCTAAGAATATTTCTGTACGATCCTAAATGATTTAATAGTTCAATGTTGAACGGTTCCTTTTTAGTTTTTCTACTAAGCTGGTCACTTTTCCTTATAGAATTTATCAACCCTATAGTAACCCATGGTTTTAAATGCTTGTTTTTGTTTGAAACTTTCATTTTGCTAGTTGCCGCTAATATTGTTCCTGCTATTTTATCAACCAAACACTGAGCAGATTGATTGACTGAGCACTTGACACTCAATGACATAGTCCAAATTTATTTCCGAAATTAAAGTACCTATTTTATCTTTATTTATGTTATATCTATAATACATATTTTCTGCGGACCTACTTTGCCTTAACACCCTCCATCCTGTCAAAACCATGTAATAGTCTATTAGACTTGATTTTATTAGGGCATAAGATATTTATCCGTGTATTTGTAATCGGAAAAAAATATTGCCGATGAGGTGTTGGGTGTGGGCTGTGATACGGGTCTGCTTATGGACACAGGACACAAACCCTGCCTCGTACAACACGTCCAGGTAGCGGGCCGCTTGCGCAGATCTATTATTCTCAGTTATGCAACAATTGATATCTTCTATCAGCCAGTGGGTCCGGTTTCTGGGTCTACCGCCACAACATCATTCAAGGTCATCTATGAACTCTTCAAAGTCCCTGTCTAAAGAAGGGCTTCTGTACACCGCTAATAGAGTAAACCGCACCTGCCAAATGCCATGTCTAGCACAAGACTAGTAGCTCCATACAAAAATAAATCTGTACATGTGACATTGAATTTATTATTGATACAACATATAAAACCGTCATTTTGGTTCCTTTTATGTAAGTTACAATAAGATTCGTAGCCCTCCAACTCCGTTTCATAAATATCCTCCTTATCCAACCAAGTCTCTGTAAGAAGTATTATGTCTGGTTTAGACTCCATTTCATTCAATATTACCGTAAACTCCTCAAAAGTTTTTGCATAACTCCTAATATTAATATTTATAGATCTAATTGCATTAAATAAACTATTACATGCATCACTTTCCAACTCACTCAAATGGTTACATTCTACACACGACACACTCCTTTAGTCATTCATCGATTCACTCACTCCAATATCCATTCGCTCTCATTCAGTCCCCGCCTCAACTCATTTATACTGCACATTCATTATAAATACCGCTCAAGATAACTTAATTGTTGCTTCCTCTCATCCATCGCTTAACATATGATAATAAACATATTCAGTAGATTTATAATTTGATCAATTAAACTGTAAATAAACACATTTAAAATAAATGAGATATACTACAGTATTAACCCTGAAGTACATGCAAGAACTAAGAAAATAAAACGGTCAACTTCAACCACTGCATGACTATAGTACCTACATTTTAGAACACAGCAAACATTTATCAATGTGATTCTTAAAAATAATATTATTATTGACACTAAGTAGCAGTTAAGTCACTTTTTGTAATGGAAAATCAAAATAAACCCTAAAAAAATAAACAAAAACAAAACGAACTAAGATATTTAATAACCATAATTAAATAATAAATACACAGTACTCCTATTTAATTCCACTATCAGTTTATTTTTTACATATTAAAGTGTTTAATGGGTGTTTTTCTTTTTCCCTTCTTTCTCTCTCCAGAAAGAAATAAAAGAGAAAAAAATCGTGACATGATAAATAATAAAAATGCATCACTCCTATTTTATATCGTTATCAGTATGTTTAAAAAATTATTTTTATGTTATTTTAAGTGGAAGGAAAGAAAAAAAATATATAACTCAACAATTAACTAAATGTCTAAAAAGAGAAAGAAAAAAATGAAATAAAAAGAATCCCCGTGTTTATTTATCAAAATGAATAGTATTTTAATATTGCTCAGACAATGAAACAAACTGAATGTGTACATCCTTTCTTAATCTAATAATATAAAGACCTATTCCTACTTGGCAAAAACATTAAATTAATGAAAAAATAAATTTTATTTTAAATTTACTTTTCAAATAAACAGATATAAAATAAAAATATGTCTATAAAATGTAATGTGCTACAATTTCTGAAATTAAACCATTTTTTCCTTTAAATTATAAATCTTTAATAAATAAGACCTGTTATTTTATATGCTTAATAACAATTGCAAATTAGTTTACATTAAAGAGACATCGTTACATTTAAACTACTAGTCTCAAATCATTAATTAAGGTATCGTAATAAAATGTACAACATATAAACGAATAATAAACATAACATCTTGCTTTTAAGGATGGGTGTCGAGCCAATAAAAAAAACAAGAAAAACCAAAGCAAAATTGTTTTAAAAATACAGGGTGAACATTTCTCACCTACACGTTTTTTACAAGTCTCTGCAAATCTTCCTTGACCCATAATCTAGACGCCTTGCATACCCTCGTCCCTGGTCCAGACGGTAACCAGTTTTTCGTCTCGTACCATCCCCTTGGCGAGTCCCCGTAGATACTTGTTATGTCCAGTGAGATGGCAGTTGATGTACACTGGAGTGTCCCCGAGGTGCGGCGGTAGGTGAGACGCGACTATCCTCTTAGCAGGGTTAAAGCGAAGCGACGGAGCTTATCGGCAGGACATGTGGTCGCTCCGAGAGACTGATAACAACTGTACTCTATTCTGTTTTATATTTGTAAACTTCCAAAATTAAGATGTCTGAATATATTTAGTTAACTATATATTTAGTTAAATATATTGTTAAATTAAGCTTATTTTGTTATTTACACAATAATTTCGTAATAGGAATTAAAATTGAATAATGTAATTTTAATTACAATATTTTTCTTTTGTAGAGTATAATAGTACAGGCTTGAAGTTAAATTTACAGTATATTTTGTAAATGTAAATTCTCTTTTGAAACTAAATAAATAAAAGGTATCATGTAAGGAACAAGTTAGCTACCATAAAGTTTAGTTAGTTAGGAGCAAAAGTCGTTTATACCTCTGGAAATATTTGAAATAAGTTTTTTTTTTTTTATAGTTTGGTAATAAGTCAACCCAGCATAGTCAATTTTTTGTAGGGAAGGGAATTTGTAAATACTCCGACACACGAATTAAAAAATTCGCTCTGGTTACGTATGCAAATAAAATAAATAGATCCAAAGTGTGTGGCATCACGTTCTCCAATTAACAGATATTTTATGCATGCCACTCATGTTCACGTTTGCCAAATATAAACCGAAGCCTAAACTGGAGGAGTCGTAATACGAAATGGCTTCTTCGAAACTGGTAAGTACTTTTACTTACTGAACTTACAAAATGAGTGATGCGCCTTTTTAATTGGCATTTCGCCAGTTAGTTAGGTACCAATGTATCTAAAACTACTTAATCCTTTTTTTCTGAAATTGCAAACATATGTCGTAGAATACTTTACACACAAAATGTATATTTTAAAGAAAAATTACAAAATTTACAAAACTTGTACAATTTATAAAAATCGTATAACTAAAACACAAATTTATTATTATTATTTTGTATTACAATTTTGATTTTTTGTACATTTTAAATGTCCTAATGCACTTCATAGATATTAAAGTAATAAATATCCAGAAGAAATGTGAAGCTGTCTGGATCACTGGTTTAGACGAAAACTGTTCCGACGTTTTAAAAACAATCTTACAGCAATCGGCAATTTAAGTAGAACTTTTCTTTAAAACTCTCCTGGTGAGTGAGCAGCCATGTCCTCTTTTAGCCTCTTCTCTTTTAGGGTTGTCTCCTCTTCACCCTGCTCTCTTTGAATTCTTTTGGTTTGTTCCTCTGCTCCCCTTTTCCTTTTTTGCTTTCCCTTACTTTATTAGGCATAGGCCTACTTTCATTTGTAGTTGTGGGAGAGTTCGTCGCAGGCTTAGGAGACTCAACAATGGAAGAATACCTTTTTTCTTTGAATTTGTTTGATTCAAAATGAGTGATACAACTTCTTCACTCCAGGTATCATTACCACAGCTGGACAAACACACAACAGTAAATAACACATAAACTATTTACATAACACTGTCTCACTTTGTAACAAGTAAAGGAAACAACACATCATTTATTATCCAGCAACAGCTGTAGTAAATAATAACATTACTGTTAGCAAAAAATGTCAATAAAACCAACTACACTAACTTGCTATTCAACACCGATTAAACTATTTGTATAATATATAAATAGAAAACAACAATATCATTGTGTAGTATCATTTTATTACAACAATCTCATTGTGTAGTGTCATTTTATTACAACAATCTCATTGTGTAGTGTCATTTTATTATAGCCTCAGTACAGCACTACTTAAGCCAGTGCAAGCTTTTACAAAACCTATATTTTCTAATATACAGGGTGTAACAAAACTCTCTACACAAACTTTAGAATATTGTTCCTTGGGTGAAATGAAGCAAAAAACATAATACAACAAATGGTCTATCTCATTCCGTTTACGGTCTGTATATCAATATGTGTTTTTTACTATTTAAAATGTTTAAAACCAAGTTACAAAGAAACTAATCGTTTTACGAAAAAATACCAAGATAGATAATTGTTAATGCTTTTAATAAGAATTAAAACGACACCTTATTTTTTTAAATGAAACAATAAACAACAAAACAACAACGATTTTTTTGTAAAACTGTACAGCCTCACTTGCACGTGTGGAATAACTTGAAGCTGCTGGACATAACTTTGAGCAGTTACTGTAATGTGGGATTTATTAAATTAAAAAATGTAATCCTTTTATTAATAGTTCAATAATAAGTACTCATTTTTATAATCTGTCAAAATGTAGTTTTATTTAAAATATTTAAAAAGTACTACATTTATAGTGTTACTACGTTATTATAAGCCGACAGCCCATTAGTAATGAATTCCATTGTTGCTCTATGGGTCCATTCTAAACTTTACAGTGTCATACAACTATCGTAGTAAATTTGTTATTTATTATTTGATTTTCACAAATAAGGTGTCGTTTTAATCACACATATTCAGCTAATTTAGAATGTTTAGTGTCTCCTTTTTTAATGTTATTTTTGTGTTCTTTTAGCCTAACTTCCAGTGGTCTTTTTGTTTCCTCTATGTATTTTTCATTGCGTTCACAAGTAATGCAATATACTACGTTTTTGGAGGATTCCTCCTCTTTCTTTGGTTTAGTTTTAGTTAAAGATTGTCTTAATGTGTTTGTGTGTTGAATGATGTTCTGATTTTGTATTTCCTAGCTATGCGTCTGATTTTTCCTGAAACACTCCCGGCGCAGACCCTCCTCTAAGTTCCTTAATTAACACACACCTCCAGCTCACTCTCAGAGACTGCCGCGTGTGTCGCATCATCCACTACGCAATCCCCAACCGGCACCACACTGGTTAACTCCTTGCCCACGTTTACAAAATAATCATTTAACATGTCCGCATCTTCAATGGTCTTATCTAATGCATTATTTGGTAATTTAAAATGTTCCGTTTCAATAAATCCCGTTTTTTCTTTTTCCCCGCAATATCACTTAAATATATCCATAATCTCTTTGAATTATTTGCATTTTCTTTTATCTTGTCTTTGAAATATAATTCTTTGGCCCTTTTTGAAATATTCCTAAGAATATTTCTGTACGATCCTAAATGATTTAATAGTTCAATGTTGAACGGTTCCTTTTTAGTTTTTCTACTAAGCTGGTCACTTTTCCTTATAGAATTTATCAACCCTATAGTAACCCATGGTTTTAAATGCTTGTTTTTGTTTGAAACTTTCATTTTGCTAGTTGCCGCTAATATTGTTCCTGCTATTTTATCAACCAAACACTGAGCAGATTGATTGACTGAGCACTTGACACTCAATGACATAGTCCAAATTTATTTCCGAAATTAAAGTACCTATTTTATCTTTATTTATGTTATATCTATAATACATATTTTCTGCGGACCTACTTTGCCTTAACACCCTCCATCCTGTCAAAACCATGTAATAGTCTATTAGACTTGATTTTATTAGGGCATAAGATATTTATCCGTGTATTTGTAATCGGAAAAAAATATTGCCGATGAGGTGTTGGGTGTGGGCTGTGATACGGGTCTGCTTATGGACACAGGACACAAACCCTGCCTCGTACAACACGTCCAGGTAGCGGGCCGCTTGCGCAGATCTATTATTCTCAGTTATGCAACAATTGATATCTTCTATCAGCCAGTGGGTCCGGTTTCTGGGTCTACCGCCACAACATCATTCAAGGTCATCTATGAACTCTTCAAAGTCCCTGTCTAAAGAAGGGCTTCTGTACACCGCTAATAGAGTAAACCGCACCTGCCAAATGCCATGTCTAGCACAAGACTAGTAGCTCCATACAAAAATAAATCTGTACATGTGACATTGAATTTATTATTGATACAACATATAAAACCGTCATTTTGGTTCCTTTTATGTAAGTTACAATAAGATTCGTAGCCCTCCAACTCCGTTTCATAAATATCCTCCTTATCCAACCAAGTCTCTGTAAGAAGTATTATGTCTGGTTTAGACTCCATTTCATTCAATATTACCGTAAACTCCTCAAAAGTTTTTGCATAACTCCTAATATTAATATTTATAGATCTAATTGCATTAAATAAACTATTACATGCATCACTTTCCAACTCACTCAAATGGTTACATTCTACACACGACACACTCCTTTAGTCATTCATCGATTCACTCACTCCAATATCCATTCGCTCTCATTCAGTCCCCGCCTCAACTCATTTATACTGCACATTCATTATAAATACCGCTCAAGATAACTTAATTGTTGCTTCCTCTCATCCATCGCTTAACATATGATAATAAACATATTCAGTAGATTTATAATTTGATCAATTAAACTGTAAATAAACACATTTAAAATAAATGAGATATACTACAGTATTAACCCTGAAGTACATGCAAGAACTAAGAAAATAAAACGGTCAACTTCAACCACTGCATGACTATAGTACCTACATTTTAGAACACAGCAAACATTTATCAATGTGATTCTTAAAAATAATATTATTATTGACACTAAGTAGCAGTTAAGTCACTTTTTGTAATGGAAAATCAAAATAAACCCTAAAAAAATAAACAAAAACAAAACGAACTAAGATATTTAATAACCATAATTAAATAATAAATACACAGTACTCCTATTTAATTCCACTATCAGTTTATTTTTTACATATTAAAGTGTTTAATGGGTGTTTTTCTTTTTCCCTTCTTTCTCTCTCCAGAAAGAAATAAAAGAGAAAAAAATCGTGACATGATAAATAATAAAAATGCATCACTCCTATTTTATATCGTTATCAGTATGTTTAAAAAATTATTTTTATGTTATTTTAAGTGGAAGGAAAGAAAAAAAATATATAACTCAACAATTAACTAAATGTCTAAAAAGAGAAAGAAAAAAATGAAATAAAAAGAATCCCCGTGTTTATTTATCAAAATGAATAGTATTTTAATATTGCTCAGACAATGAAACAAACTGAATGTGTACATCCTTTCTTAATCTAATAATATAAAGACCTATTCCTACTTGGCAAAAACATTAAATTAATGAAAAAATAAATTTTATTTTAAATTTACTTTTCAAATAAACAGATATAAAATAAAAATATGTCTATAAAATGTAATGTGCTACAATTTCTGAAATTAAACCATTTTTTCCTTTAAATTATAAATCTTTAATAAATAAGACCTGTTATTTTATATGCTTAATAACAATTGCAAATTAGTTTACATTAAAGAGACATCGTTACATTTAAACTACTAGTCTCAAATCATTAATTAAGGTATCGTAATAAAATGTACAACATATAAACGAATAATAAACATAACATCTTGCTTTTAAGGATGGGTGTCGAGCCAATAAAAAAAACAAGAAAAACCAAAGCAAAATTGTTTTAAAAATACAGGGTGAACATTTCTCACCTACACGTTTTTTACAAGTCTCTGCAAATCTTCCTTGACCCATAATCTAGACGCCTTGCATACCCTCGTCCCTGGTCCAGACGGTAACCAGTTTTTCGTCTCGTACCATCCCCTTGGCGAGTCCCCGTAGATACTTGTTATGTCCAGTGAGATGGCAGTTGATGTACACTGGAGTGTCCCCGAGGTGCGGCGGTAGGTGAGACGCGACTATCCTCTTAGCAGGGTTAAAGCGAAGCGACGGAGCTTATCGGCAGGACATGTGGTCGCTCCGAGAGACTGATAACAACTGTACTCTATTCTGTTTTATATTTGTAAACTTCCAAAATTAAGATGTCTGAATATATTTAGTTAACTATATATTTAGTTAAATATATTGTTAAATTAAGCTTATTTTGTTATTTACACAATAATTTCGTAATAGGAATTAAAATTGAATAATGTAATTTTAATTACAATATTTTTCTTTTGTAGAGTATAATAGTACAGGCTTGAAGTTAAATTTACAGTATATTTTGTAAATGTAAATTCTCTTTTGAAACTAAATAAATAAAAGGTATCATGTAAGGAACAAGTTAGCTACCATAAAGTTTAGTTAGTTAGGAGCAAAAGTCGTTTATACCTCTGGAAATATTTGAAATAAGTTTTTTTTTTTTTATAGTTTGGTAATAAGTCAACCCAGCATAGTCAATTTTTTGTAGGGAAGGGAATTTGTAAATACTCCGACACACGAATTAAAAAATTCGCTCTGGTTACGTATGCAAATAAAATAAATAGATCCAAAGTGTGTGGCATCACGTTCTCCAATTAACAGATATTTTATGCATGCCACTCATGTTCACGTTTGCCAAATATAAACCGAAGCCTAAACTGGAGGAGTCGTAATACGAAATGGCTTCTTCGAAACTGGTAAGTACTTTTACTTACTGAACTTACAAAATGAGTGATGCGCCTTTTTAATTGGCATTTCGCCAGTTAGTTAGGTACCAATGTATCTAAAACTACTTAATCCTTTTTTTCTGAAATTGCAAACATATGTCGTAGAATACTTTACACACAAAATGTATATTTTAAAGAAAAATTACAAAATTTACAAAACTTGTACAATTTATAAAAATCGTATAACTAAAACACAAATTTATTATTATTATTTTGTATTACAATTTTGATTTTTTGTACATTTTAAATGTCCTAATGCACTTCATAGATATTAAAGTAATAAATATCCAGAAGAAATGTGAAGCTGTCTGGATCACTGGTTTAGACGAAAACTGTTCCGACGTTTTAAAAACAATCTTACAGCAATCGGCAATTTAAGTAGAACTTTTCTTTAAAACTCTCCTGGTGAGTGAGCAGCCATGTCCTCTTTTAGCCTCTTCTCTTTTAGGGTTGTCTCCTCTTCACCCTGCTCTCTTTGAATTCTTTTGGTTTGTTCCTCTGCTCCCCTTTTCCTTTTTTGCTTTCCCTTACTTTATTAGGCATAGGCCTACTTTCATTTGTAGTTGTGGGAGAGTTCGTCGCAGGCTTAGGAGACTCAACAATGGAAGAATACCTTTTTTCTTTGAATTTGTTTGATTCAAAATGAGTGATACAACTTCTTCACTCCAGGTATCATTACCACAGCTGGACAAACACACAACAGTAAATAACACATAAACTATTTACATAACACTGTCTCACTTTGTAACAAGTAAAGGAAACAACACATCATTTATTATCCAGCAACAGCTGTAGTAAATAATAACATTACTGTTAGCAAAAAATGTCAATAAAACCAACTACACTAACTTGCTATTCAACACCGATTAAACTATTTGTATAATATATAAATAGAAAACAACAATATCATTGTGTAGTATCATTTTATTACAACAATCTCATTGTGTAGTGTCATTTTATTACAACAATCTCATTGTGTAGTGTCATTTTATTATAGCCTCAGTACAGCACTACTTAAGCCAGTGCAAGCTTTTACAAAACCTATATTTTCTAATATACAGGGTGTAACAAAACTCTCTACACAAACTTTAGAATATTGTTCCTTGGGTGAAATGAAGCAAAAAACATAATACAACAAATGGTCTATCTCATTCCGTTTACGGTCTGTATATCAATATGTGTTTTTTACTATTTAAAATGTTTAAAACCAAGTTACAAAGAAACTAATCGTTTTACGAAAAAATACCAAGATAGATAATTGTTAATGCTTTTAATAAGAATTAAAACGACACCTTATTTTTTTAAATGAAACAATAAACAACAAAACAACAACGATTTTTTTGTAAAACTGTACAGCCTCACTTGCACGTGTGGAATAACTTGAAGCTGCTGGACATAACTTTGAGCAGTTACTGTAATGTGGGATTTATTAAATTAAAAAATGTAATCCTTTTATTAATAGTTCAATAATAAGTACTCATTTTATAATCTGTCAAAATGTAGTTTTATTTTAAATATTTAAAAGTACTACATTTATAGTGTTACTACGTTATTATAAGCCGACAGCCCATTAGTAATGAATTCCATTGTTGCTCTATGGGTCCATTCTAAACTTTACAGTGTCATACAACTATCGTAGTAAATTTGTTATTTATTATTTGATTTTCACAAATAAGGTGTCGTTTTAATCCTTATTAAAAGCACTATCAATTACCTATCTTAGTATTTTTTCATAAAACCACTGGTTTTTTCCCCACACGTGCAAGTGAGGCTGTACAGTTTTACAAAAAAATCGTTGTAGTTTTGTTGTTTATTGTTTCATTTAAAAAAATAGGTGTCGTTTTAATTCTTATTAAAAGCACTAACAATTTTCTATCTTGGTATTTTTTCGTAAAACGATTAGTTTCTTTGTAATTTGGTTTTAAACATTTTAAATAGTAAAAAACACATATTGATATACAGACAGTAAACGGAATGAGATAGACCATTTGTTGTATCATGTTTTTTGCTTCATTTCACCCAAGGAACAATATCCTAAAGTTTGTGTAGAGAGTTTTGTTACACCCTGTATAATATTAAGGTATGCATTTAAAAGTATAAAATATGCATATAAAAATAAACTAAATAATTCAATCAACCCAACCTAGTACGAATACACTTGTACATGAATACATCTTGTGGAATTTTACACTTGAACTTCTTTAAGGAGAGAGATGCAGGTTTTGGAAGAAAAATAATAAAATGTTATTTTTAATAAGCTTAAATAGACAATCATTTAATGTTTTCCACCAAGAAACTGCATCTCTCCCCTTAAAGAAGTGCAGGTGTAAACCCGTACAAGATTTATTCATGTATAAGTGCATTCGTACAAGATTGGGTTGATTGCAATTTCTAAATTTATTTTTAGTTGATTCCATGTTCCATAATATATTTCATACAATTAATATTTGCATTTGATTGATTGAGTTTCATATTTTATAATTAAGGATTATTTTTACTTAGTTATTTTTATTATTTATTAGTCGCTAGATCAAACATTTCAAGATATATTAAACAAATCAAAAATTTACGGTTGAAATCATCTTAACATTCACTGTTTACTAACTATGAAAATTAATTATTCATTTTGCTCTTAAAACAAACCTAATTTAGATAAAAATAATTCTGCATTTCATATTTTCAGTGCCTCTTTACCCTCGCTATGGCAATTATTGCTGTAGCCCACGCCCAGCAAAATGGAGAAAGACCTCAACAGAACGGAGGAGGGCCTCCACAACAGGGAAATGGAAGGCCTCAACAGAACGCAGGAGGGCTTCCTCAGCAGGGAAGTGGAAGGCCCGGACAGTCATCTAACGGTGACCAGGGCAGATATGTGCCACCTGGAGGAAGTCAAAATCAGCAGCAGACAGGTTTCCGTTATCAGCAACAAGGTGGTTTTGGATCCCAAGAAAATAGCAATCAAAGACCTCCACCGCCACCTTCAGGCTTTGGGGAACAGCAGCAACAGCAACAGTCTGGCTATCAGCAGCAATTTGATTCTAGTTTCCAACTAGGCCCTGGAGGACCACCTCAACAGAATAGAAATCAAGGACCTCCACCCCCTCAAGGTTTTGGTGGTCAACAGCAACAGTCTGGGTCACAGCAACAATTTGGATCTAGTTTCCAGCAAGGTCCTGGAGGACCTCCACAACAGTTTGGCGTTGTATTCCAACAGCAGGGTAATCGTAGACCTGGACAGCAAAGTAGTGGTTTGGGAAATCAACAACCATCTAGTTTTGGATCCCAACAAAATATCAATCAAAGACCTCCACCTCCTCCACCAGGTTTCGGAGGACAGCAGCAACAGCAACAGGGCCAGGATCAATTTGATTCTAATTTCCAACAAAGCCCTGAAGGACCACCACAACAGAATAGTGGACCTCCTCAACGCCAAGGAAACGGCGAGTCATCCCAACAGCAGTTTGGATTTGAACAAGAAACTAGCAGTAGGCCCCACCAAACTGGTTCTGGATATCAGCAGGATAGCAATAGTGAATTTAGACTATCGTTTTATGACTGATGAATGCTGAAATGTTATGAATATTACTGTTTCTCTATGAATTAATATGGGTTACTGATACATGTAATTAAACTGTCATTTAAAAAATTCTTGCCATTTACTTTTTTGGCTTTTATACTGAGCTTTTCCCTTCATAAAATATCTCTTTTTCTATTTTTAATAGAAAATAGGCCTTCTTCACATTGCTCATAAGATGATATGTCATAAGCAGAATAGAAAGAAGCCAGAACTACTTCAATTTGACCTGTATTACAAGAAATGTATTACAACTTGCCAACTAAAACACTTTTTAGTTGGGTCTAGTAAAATAAAAACGAAACTTCTAGGAGAGATAGAGTAACATCTAGGCTTTTCCAACTTAATGCCAACTGCACTGAGTAATTAAGTATGTTATAGCTACAATTGGTAGAGTGTTTCTAATTAGCTACTTATTGTTCCATGCCACCTATTTAAATGGTGTTGAAGTCTTATTACATACAACTTTAAAATATAGCGAGGTGAAAAAATAGCTCGTCTCTATGTCTTGTTACTCCATCTCTTCAAGAATAAACTGTTTTAGAGTATTTTGAATTCGGTAATTGGGAATAGAGTATATTGAAAAAAGACCAAATTACTTTCCTTACTTTCCCATAACAAAATTTTAGAATCATCAAATAAGGTTAAACCGCTCCAAACATTGCGCAAGATCATTCTTTTTATTGTACCGTTGGACGACTCTCCTATACACCTACGGTGGTGCTGATCCCACAACCTATCCATGCATGTACAGTGGTGATGCCCCACCCACCCAAAATCTACTGATACACTTACGATGGTGTTAACACCAACACTTACCCATAGTATTACTGTGGTGACGCCCCCTACCCATTATACATGAAGGGGTTTAGTTGGGTCATCACCGTTGTACGTGTATGGGTAGGTGGTCAACACCATGTAAGTGTGTGGGTAGGTCAGTACATTATCATCATCATTGTGTGTGAATAAGTGGGCAGGATGGTCATTACAATTGGCTTGTATGGGTGCCTGGGAGGGTCAGGGGTTTTTACATGGAGTCAACGCTTATGTTTTATGGCCAACTGCCTTGACCCTGGTCTCTTTTGGCTTATGTGCATTTCATTTATATCAATGTGCATTTCAATAAGCTAACTCATGATAGAACATTCAAATAACGCATCATATAGTGAAATATCGCCTTCTGCGCCTTGTCTCTAGGATTAATTATTATTTAAAGAGATTTTGAGGCTGGTTGAATGTCTGGATGTGTTGAAATTATCGTTGTGACAAGAGTTCACTTTTATATTTAATTATTTTAACTTGTAATTTTACAAACTAACGGTGATATAGTGATTTAAACAATATATGATTTGTATAAAATATCGAATAATAATTGTCGAAAGACTACTGATGGGCTAAGGATTAAAACAAGGCATTAAAGCGTACACTTTAGCCGACATTGAGCAGGAATATGATACCTGAATACAATCCTGGGGGTCATAGTACAGCACGTGTATATAGGAGGACTTCTATGAGGACATTTATGTTGCTATACAATCACCCTCCCTTTCTACACTTCCTTTGTTTCCTTACGTTTGAATGTTTGTTTACTATAAAAATAATGTTGTTTCCTACCTCAACAATAACACCACGCGTTGTTTTCTTCGCCGACGCTACGAGGCTATTAGAGCTGCCGATCCAGGATTAATAAGGAATCCTTCGATTTATAATCCTTGCTTTAATTGAATGGTTTTCACTAGATAGGTTTTATGAAAATATACCATCCTATAATTTTCAGCATTGTTGGTTTTCAACTCAATAACTCTGCACTAAATCCTCTACATTCCACTAAATGTACAAGTGTTTAATCCAAAATAATCTGAAATGTCATTATCATATGGATTACCTTAGATACCACAATGATGTCAAATTCAGTGTATTACTATTGTAATTGTGTTGACGTACATCGAAACGTATTTAATCATCTATGATGGAAATAAAGAATTTGAATGTTGAATTCTAATGATATTTTATACAAATAGTGGATAAAGTCTTCTTACACTCATTTTAGAGGTTCTAAACCACCTCCCCAACCCGTACACACTAACCAAGAGACCACTATGCCTCGCACTGTTACGTCCATGTCCACTGGCAAGCTGCTTGTTGCAATGCACAACGGTACTGCCATAAACATTATGTTCCAGTAACTTTGGGTTATAACAGTATTACATTAACAACACTTGTAACTATAAGTCAGTTTAATCTCTAAAGGATGATTTTTACCAGTAAATTAATCATAAATATTCGTATTTTGACAAAAGAAAACACCATTCCAGCTGCGTGTAGTGAGCAAAGCAGACGTGCAGCCCTGGCAAAGTTAATACCGGGCTTAACACCATTCCAGCTGCGTGTAGTGAGCAAAGCAGACGTGCAGCCCTGGCAAAGTTAATACCGGGTTTAACACCAATCCAGCTGCGTGTAGTGAGCAAAGTAGACGTGCAGCCCTGGCAAAGTTAATACCGGGTTTAACACCATTCCAGCTGCGTGTAGTGAACAAAGCAGACGTGCAGCCCTGGCAAAGTTAATACCGGGTTTAACACCATTCCAGCTGCGTGTAGTGAGCAAAGCAGACGTGCAGCCCTGGCAAAGT
The DNA here is from genome assembly GCA_035578905.1 of Stictocephala bisonia. Classification (NCBI taxonomy): domain Eukaryota; kingdom Metazoa; phylum Arthropoda; class Insecta; order Hemiptera; family Membracidae; genus Stictocephala; species Stictocephala bisonia. The sequence continues at coordinate 47,074 of JAQJVL010002611.1, forward strand.
TAATACCGGGTTTAACACCATTCCAGCTGCGTGTAGTGAGCAAAGCAGACGTGCAGCTCTGGCAAAGTTAATACCGGGTTTAACACCATTCCAGCTGCGTGTAGTGAGCAAAGCAGACGTGCAGCCCTGGCAAAGTTAATACCGGGTTTAACACCATTCCAGCTGCGTGTAGTGAGCAAAGCAGACGTGCAGCCCTGGCAAAGTTAATACCGGGTTTAACACCATTCCAGCTGCGTGTAGTGAGCAAAGCAGACGTGCAGCCCTGGCAAAGTTAATACCGGGTTTAACACCATTCCAGCTGCGTGTAGTGAACAAAGCAGACGTGCAGCCCTGGCAAAGTTAATACCGGGTTTAACACCATTCCAGCTGCGTGTAGTGAGCAAAGCAGACGTGCAGCCCTGGCAAAGTTAATACCGGGTTTAACACCATTCCAGCTGCGTGTAGTGAGCAAAGCAGACGTGCAGCCCTGGCAAAGTTAATACCGGGTTTAACACCATTCCAGCTGCGTGTAGTGAGCAAAGCAGACGTGCAGCCCTGGCAAAGTTAATACCGGGTTTAACACCATTCCAGCTGCGTGTAGTGAGCAAAGCAGACTTGCAGCCCTGGCAAAGTTAATACTGTACCGGGTTTAACTCCATTCCAGCTGCGTGTAGTGAGAAAAGCAGACGTGAAGCCCTGGCAAAGTTAATACCGGGTTTAACACCATTCCAGCTGCGTGTAGTGAGCAAAGCAGACATGCAGCCCTGGCAAAGTTAATACCGGGTTTAACACCATTCCAGCTGCGTGTAGTGAGCAAAGCAGACGTGCAGCCCTGGCAAAGTTAATACCGGGTTTAACACCATTCCAGCTGCGTGTAGTGAGCAAAGCAGACGTGCAGCTCTGGCAAAGTTAATACCGGGTTTAACACCATTCCAGCTGCGTGTAGTGAGCAAAGCAGACGTGCAGCCCTGGCAAAGTTAATACCGGGTTTACCGCCATTCCAGCTGCGTGTAGTGAGCAAAGCAGACGTGCAGCCCTGGCAAAGTTAATACCGGGTTTAACACCATTCCAGCTGCGTGTAGTGAGCAAAGCAGACGTGCAGCCCTGGCAAAGTTAATACCGGGTTTAACACCATTCCAGCTGCGTGTAGTGAGCAAAGCAGACGTGCAGCCCTGGCAAAGTTAATACCGGGTTTAACACCATTCCAGCTGCGTGTAGTGAACAAAGCAGACGTGCAGCCCTGGCAAAGTTAATACCGGGTTTAACACCATTCCAGCTGCGTGTAGTGAGCAAAGCAGACGTGCAGCCCTGGCAAAGTTAATACCGGGTTTAACACCATTCCAGCTGCGTGTAGTGAGCAAAGCAGACGTGCAGCCCTGGCAAAGTTAATACCGGGTTTAACACCATTCCAGCTGCGTGTAGTGAGCAAAGCAGACGTGCAGCCCTGGCAAAGTTAATACCGGGTTTAACACCATTCCAGCTGCGTGTAGTGAGCAAAGCAGACTTGCAGCCCTGGCAAAGTTAATACTGTACCGGGTTTAACTCCATTCCAGCTGCGTGTAGTGAGAAAAGCAGACGTGAAGCCCTGGCAAAGTTAATACCGGGTTTAACACCATTCCAGCTGCGTGTAGTGAGCAAAGCAGACATGCAGCCCTGGCAAAGTTAATACCGGGTTTAACACCATTCCAGCTGCGTGTAGTGAGCAAAGCAGACGTGCAGCCCTGGCAAAGTTAATACCGGGTTTAACACCATTCCAGCTGCGTGTAGTGAGCAAAGCAGACGTGCAGCTCTGGCAAAGTTAATACCGGGTTTAACACCATTCCAGCTGCGTGTAGTGAGCAAAGCAGACGTGCAGCCCTGGCAAAGTTAATACCGGGTTTAACACCATTCCAGCTGCGTGTAGTGAGCAAAGCAGACGTGCAGCCCTGGCAAAGTTAATACCGGGTTTAACACCATTCCAGCTGCGTGTAGTGAGCAAAGCAGACGTGCAGCCCTGGCAAAGTTAATACCGGGTTTACCGCCATTCCAGCTGCGTGTAGTGAGCAAAGCAGACGTGCAGCCCTGGCAAAGTTAATACCGGGTTTAACACCATTCCAGCTGCGTGTAGTGAGCAAAGCAGACGTGCAGCCCTGGCAAAGTTAATACCGGGTTTAACACCATTCCAGCTGCGTGTAGTGAGCAAAGAAAACACCATTCCAGCTGCGTGTAGTGAGCAAAGAAAACACCATTCCAGCTGCGTGTAGTGAGCAAAGAAAACACCATTCCAGCTGCGTGTAGTGAGCAAAGAAAACAACATTCCAGCTGCGTGTAGTGACCAAAGAAAACACCATTCCAGCTGCGTGTAGTGAGCAAAGCAGACGTGCAGCCCTGGCAAAGTTAATACCAGGTTTAACGTGCTGACATGAGAGGAAAAACTCGAGCTTTGTGTTGAATAAATGATGAATGTACGTTTAATTGGTAATACCTGTCCTTGAAAAATATCAAAACATTATTGGCCACCTGGATTGTTGTGTTTTATTTCTTTTCTCTAAGATGTATATACAAAATATGTCTTCATCAAGTTACAATCGACTAATTGTATTGATTGGTTTAAATTTTTGACATTTCTTCTGATAAAATATCTAAAAATTGTATTACTTCATTTTATACAAATTCAAACCCACAATTCATTTACAAGTTTAAACATTCTTATTTTTAAATTAAAACATAAAAAACGCTATTATGTTATCATCTGTTTATTTAGATGATTTTATACAACCATTGTCAGAGAAACATATTTCTAGATTACACCACAATGGTACAATTGTATGAATGGTCTCAATGGACAATTGTATGAATTTGGGCTTAGTTATTTTAATTGGTCAAATTATGGATAACATTCTTAAAACGTATATTAATCAACAAAATAATCAATAAATATTACACTTTGAAACAAAATAAAGTATTTAATTTCAATTTTTTATTCTATTTAAGTTATTATCATGAAGTTGTTTTAGTGAGAAACTGGCAGAGTACCTGTTCTTCGTACGGGGTTTACGTTGATTTATATTGTGATACTTTAAACACGAATTTATTATTTGTTTTAGTGAGAAACTGGCAGAGTTCCTGTTCTTTACACGGGGTTTACGTTGATTTATATTGTGATACTTTAACACGAAGTTTATTATTTGTTTTAGTGAGAAACTGGCAGAGTTCCTGTTCTTCATACGGGGTTTACGTTGATTTATATTGTGATACTTTAAACACGAAGTTTATTATTTGTTTTAGTGGGAAACTGGCAGAGTTCCTGTTCTTCATACGGGGTTTACGTTGATTTATATTGTGATACTTTAAACACGAAGTTTATTATTTGTTTTAGTGAGAAACTGGCAGAGTTCCTGTTCTTTACACGGGGTTTACGTTGATTTATATTGTGATACTTTAAACACGAAGTTTATTATTTGTTTTAGTGAGAAACTGGCAGAGTTCCTGTTCTTTACACGGGGTTTACGTTGATTTATATTGTAATGTATTAAACACGAAGTTTATTATTTGTTTAAGTGATTAACTAGCAGAGTTCCTGTTCTTCATACGGGGTTTACGTTGATTTATATTGTAATACTTTAAACACGAAGTTTATTATTTGTTTTAGTGAGAAACTAGCAGAGTAACTGTTCTTCGCACGGGGTTTACGTTGATTTATATTGCACTTATGACATTCAGTAATATACAACATGGATAAAATAAGTTGACTCTAGGTGGTTTAAACGATATTTAATATGATCATGTTTATAAAAAGAAAGTTTTATAAAACACACTTAACAACATTATTTATAGCTTTTTTCCTTATGTAAAATTGTGCAGGTTCCTTCCCCTTAAAACACGAGAGCGCAAAAGTGCGTTGTGGTTAAGTTTGGTCAGGTATTTACTTCAGAACTATGTAAGTTGTTTGTTTACTCCAACAACTGATTAATGAACTATTACAAACAATTGTCAAATTGACTTTGCCAAAGAGGCCTTGCATTGATACTTCTTAGAGCTCCTCAGGTGGTGCCCTGATCTTCAAAATAAACATAGGCCTATGTGTTCACCAGAGACCCTAAAAATGTCCATGCGAAAGTTCTGCTGAATTGCTGAATTGTTCCAGTAATTTTTGCATAATTGAGTAACACACAGGTAAGAGGCAGACAGATAGACACCATAAAATGTTTATATAGCAGTAAGATAGTATGTGGCAATGACAGGAATCGAAATGGAAATCCAGGCAAAACATATTCAGTTTAATATTTAAAATAATTTTGAAATTAATAAGGTTATGAATTAAAGACAAAAGGGGAAAGTTATATGAATTACGTTTTCTTACTGTTGAAATATATATGGAAGAGTAGTTTGCAAAGGAGACAAACTGCGGCTGTCAAAGACTGCTATTAACATATTTATAACGTTGAAAAGTAACGTAACTGTTGATTGTTTTTCATCTAGTTGTAAAGTTAAAAATTTGTTTATTCTACCTTACAAATACGCATACATACCCACATTTATAAATACTCTATCTTTCAATACAGGCTATAAAACTTGGGACAATGACTATTAATATGACTATTGTTAACACGTATTTAGTTTTGTGAAACATTTCACGTGTCTACGCTATCTCACTTAAACAACATCAAACTGTTTAATTGTTTTCCACCCCGTTTATTATAAATAAATTGCATCAAGCAATTTCAAAATATCAATAACTATGATAGCTATAATATACGACGATACTGTTGCAAAAATCTGAAAAAACTGTAGATTTTCACAACAGCTAAGGTTGAGCTTTCTGTGTAAATTTCTTTGATTAGTCTCTAATATTTAACTTTAATAACTTTTTATTAATTTTTGTTACGTTTGTAAAAATGAGCTTGATAACAATTATGTTTTTAATTTATTTCCAACAGTATTCAATAATTAATTATGGTTAAAACGATGAGAAATTTTAAGTAAACAGATGAGAAGCCTGTAGTGAGAATTGTAAAAAACATTGGCACTAGTTACTATTCCTTCCATTTTGACTTTTACTATTCCTTTTTAACTGATCTATTTAATAGTTTTTACTAATAGACTACTGTGAATTGTGTGGTTTATCTAAAATAAATAAATATGTCGACTAAGAAAGCGAATTACATTCTCAATCGTTTGGTATGATTTTAAAAACTACTTGTTCTTGGCAAAAAACATGGATAATTAAACATTTTTGCAATGACATTGCTGGAGGGCAACGTGACCTTGGATAACATTAAAGACAGCTTCTAGTTAGTAATCAGGTGAAAATAGTACCGTAACGCATTCAGCATCACGTTGTTATGTGAATCACTACTGTCACTCTACCATACTATATAAAGCGAGGGAGTTGTCTTACAATGTATATACATTCAACATGCATTCTCCAGCATTACTTGTGGTGAGTAAGCAGGCACTAGAGAAATAATAATTGTAAACATATATATAAATTTGTTCGATATTTAACTCCAGTTTATTTTATTGCTTGATGTAAATTATCTATATATCCCCATAATTATTCACTTTATTTAATTCCAGAATATTTTCAACTGTATAGTGATCATTTATTCAACTATTATTTGGATGTAGCAAACATGTTGTTCGTTTCTTAAATTGAAAGACAACCCCCACTTTAATTAGTGAAAATGATTATAATTTTTTATACGTAACGATAATTCATAAATATAAAAAAAAACTGACAAAATGTGTTTAATAACTGATCATTAGCAACAATTAATAATCAAGATTTATATAATTTACTAGATTAAAAAAAATCTGTCCATATGCCTTCTCTACAATTTATTTCAAAACGATCAGCACATATTTGAAGGTGTTGTTTTTGGGCTAGAATTACATTAAAATTTCGTATTTCAGTAGTCTGAAGTCATTTATTTAATGATACAAATGCAATTTTTCATGCCTTACATAATTTGTCTCACAGAATTTATATAAGTATTAGTATTTTGGTAATACAATTTGTATACCATTAAGGATTTTATAATAACCATTAAATCCTGAAATAAACTTTTTGTATTTCCAAAATTCAAAACTAAAATGGCTGTCAGAAATACTTGTACAAAAATTTCTTTTCAATGGGTACTTGTATCAACACAGTTCAAGTTTAAATTTTTTAAATATTCATATAAAAATTATAATAATACCTCATTTTTTAAAGACTGGCCAGATAAACGAGATTTCCCACTTGTACGGTCACAATTATAGGGAGCAGGCTGCTAGTAAGGCGAGAGACTCAGGAAATATCCTCCACAACAATACAACAGCTGCGTAACACTTGAAATGGACTAAAAGAAAACATTATGGTGTTACTCCTAAAAATAAAATTAATAATTAAATATTTTCATGTAACTTTTTATCCTAAATCTTACTTTGAATTAGCTAAATAGCTTTTATTGGCGTTGTTGCACTACACTAAAGAAAAAACAAAACTATTTTATTCAGAACATTGTTAGTTAAAAAAAAAATAAATACAGTGTGAACTATAATACACAAATAATAAATTCAAGTAAAGGAGAATAGTATAAACTATATTTATTAATTTCTTTTCAAAATAATGGCTATTTATATTTCAACCGATTGGTTAAAATATTCGGAAGTAGCGGTTAATTTGAGTGCAGATTATAGTTTCTATTAAGTATTTTCAAATCAGATAAATTAAGATATTTTATATTAATGTCATTCCTTATAAATATTTTTATTATATATATATATATATATCCTTTTATATATAAATCCTTTTATATATATATTTATATATATATATATAGATAGATTTTTTTCCATTTCAACTATGTTTTGAATAAAGTCGTGTTATATTTTCTTAGGTTAAATACAACAAATCCAGAGTAGCTTTATGATAAAAACCAATACAGACATGTACATTTACTGTCATTCTTAAAAAGTAAGAACTTAAGCGATGGAATTGAAGTAACCAAATTTGATGACAATTTAAAGTGGAGCATATATGTTGAAACATTAGTTATATAAACTCAGATATTATCATTACATTTTATACAAAATAGAACATTTAAAGCTACAGACACAACATTCTATATATTACGCCTTCACACACAGCATAGCAACTTATGGAATAATTAGTTGGGCTGGAGCCATAAATCAATAAATATTTTTCAAGAAAAACTAGAAAGTGTAAACTTTAACCCATTGGGAATTTTACACACAAATATACTAGAAGCATTAATACACAACTATGAACAGTTTTTAAAAAAATCAAATTTTAGCCTCCACTTAAAAAATAAGAAATAAATCACTTCAACTACCTTGTATAAAAAATTACTCTCTATCAAAGAAGCAGCCAATAAATTGTTTATAAAATGTACAATTTTCTACCATCCAAATTGAAAACATTAAGAAGAATAAACATTACTATTAAAAATGCTTTTAAACATTATATACTAACACTGGACTCTCTCACTGCAACAATTCTCAGATGAATATCAATATAGTATATTATAAATTATCTTTCATTAATTAGTGATATATTGAATATCTAAATGCTTGACTATCTCTTGTGTGTGATAAATTAATGTAAATCTGTACCTTCTTTTGATAAAAGGTAATAATAATAAAAACAATATTTATTCGTACAAATTAAAGATATTGGCGAGCGGGTGGCCGAGTGGCCTAGGGCGGTAGGACTTTATACCTGACTTACTGAGCGCTGGTTGGATTCCGGCCTTTACTGATATTTTTTAACGTTAGTATTCACCTTGTACTGTCCTGGTTCTCTCCCTTACTTTCTATGATAATTTATTCGCAAATATCAATAAAAAAAAACATTCCGTTTTGGCGTTAAGTAGTAATAAACATTTTATTTCCAGTTTCACTAAAAGTTACGAAAATTAAAGCTAATGTTCAAAAATAAAGTGTTGTGTGGTTTTTTGATACAAAAATAGAAAATTTAAAACTAAATGGTACCTTTTGACTGTTTAAATACGAAATCTATATTTGCTTTTGAACCTAGAAATAGTGTCTTAATATATTTTTACGAGACCTCAAACAACTGGTATAGGACTTATTGTTCTTAGTATTTCTGGTGATATATGTAAATAATAAATAAAAATATGCTAGATTAACCATGGTTTCATGGTCCATGCAATATCTTCAACACATCCACATGTATTCATCCTACGACGTTTACTGGTTATGCTGTTATTTCTGTAGTCCTGTTACTCACGCTTATTTCACAATACCCTAAACATTTTATTCCAAGAACCATTTTCATAACTATAGAAGATGTCACCACTTAGAACCAACTTAGAAACAAATTAAACTTCAGAAAACAAGTTTAATACATCTTAAGTCAAAATGATATAATTACATGATAATCGAGGTAAGCCAATAACGTTACCATCTTCAGACCAAAGGGCACAATGGTGTTTAGGCATCGGCAATGGAAATGTTATATTGTTTATAACTAGTCAACAATTATAGGTATTATGAACCCAGATCTTTAGGTGTCCTACATTTTTTACTACGAATATATTGAAATATAACTCCTGCTTTATTTAAACCATTTAAAGTATTTCAATATTAACAGTTACGCCAGTAAATCATTGCATTTATTAAATTCGCGTTAGTAACTAATAATTTACTGATAAATTTGACTTTGTATAAATAAGTCATTTTGAATAAATATGGTCCTATTAGTTAATATTATGAATATGTTAACTAACAAGAGAGACACTCTGAGAGATCCATTGTAAGTAAGTTCTTCATCGCAATGAAACTTTGATATAACGGGATTGTACTTTATACTTTCCAAAAGTCAATATAAATCTAAGAGAAATATAAAATGTTGTCTCGTTTAATCTTTTTAGATATTTACTTCTCCAATTAACTAAGCAAGACATTAAATATTTCTAGATTGTTAAACCATATTAAAGCAATACGCATTTGTATCTATTTAATTCGTTTATGAACCTTAAATGAAAAAATAATATTGCTACACTGAAGTAATTTTGCACTAACACAGGTTGGATCTACAGTAATATATTTTGTGATAATAAATGTTGTTTCAGTTTTTGTCTGCAGTGGTTTTATCTCTCGCTGCAGAAGAAGTCCAACAACAAGACGACAACCAAGAAAAACAACCCGATCCGTTCGGCAACCAACCTCCTAGAAGACCTCCACCACCTGGGTATTGGCAGCAACCTGGTAGCTTTGGTGATCAGCAGCAAGGATTTAACAGACCACCTCCACCAGGTTTTGACAAGCAGCAGGGCTTTAACAGACCACCTCCACCGGGTTTTGAGCAGCAACAAGGTGAATTTGGTGGAAGTCAAGGATACGAGAGACCTCAGGGTTTCGGTAGACCTCATCTCTATGGTTTTGGAAAACCTCCACTTGGTTTTGGATTTGGTGAACAACAAGGGCAACAACAAGGATCAGTTGATCAGAAGCCTGACGATGAACTAACACAACAACAAGATGACGAGGAGCTAAGCGAGGCCCAAGTTGGTGGATACAGTGCCCCCGAATTACAAGTCGCTTTTGAGGATGTACAAAATAATGTTGAAGAATCGGAAAAAGAGGAATCTGAAATTACTGAAGATAAGAAAGAATATGAAAATAAGATTGTAGAAGAGTAATTGTTTGAGGAAAAAATAATTTTAAATGCAGTAATGACTGATTAAAATATAATCATTTACTCAACAACAAATTTATAATTTCCTAATTAATTCAAAGATATTTTTTACAAAACCTGGTCAAATACTTGTATAAGTTCTGGTGATAACGCATGTATCATGTGTTTCGATTAAGTAAGGATGAAGCGGGCTGAGTGCAAGTAATAATTCCATATTTTAAATTTATGTATTCTCAAAGTAGGATCCTTGTATACTTGAAGATTTCGTCTTATGTTTGCCAGATATTTATTTAGTATAATATTTTTTACAAACAAAAATATCATACAAAGATTAGGCAGAACTCACCGTTATCGTTAATTCAATAGATTAGAGAAATAAAATGATAATTGAATACTTACGTTCAACAAATTAGCTCTACTAGGTGACACAAAGCAATAGGCTGCTCTAAATTAATGAATAATATTCTGTATTATAGACAATAAAGTAAAATATTGCATTGTACTCACTAGATGGTTCAATTGCTACACATAAATGAGTTTGAGTCAGCAAATGTAACAGAATTATAATATACACAGATTATAATTTCTACATTAAAATAAAGAAAGATACGAATAATGAAAAACTAGTTCTTTAACTGTAGATGTGTTATGGCTTACTAAATAAAAGTACACATACTGAATTAAAAATATATTGGTTTAAAAAAAATAACATTTAAATGAAGGTAATAAGTAATAATTATCTAAAAATAATACTGATACTAAATCAATATTCATTTATATATTGTTTACATAGGCTTATTTAATACGATATTCGGTGCCTAAGCAGTAATAACCGTTTAGAGCACCAATTCAGAGACAGCACGTACTTTATCACTGATATAAATATATTGATATAAAATTGATATAAAAATATCAATTAATTCTACAAACCATGCATTATGCCACTAACCTACGCCATTTATACAGTAATTATACTACTAACTATTAAATTATACCATTAAAACATTTTAATTTAAAATCAATACTAACCAACATATTTTTACTTGTGTATTTTGACAAGAGTTGGTGTTACCATTGTTGCCAGAAAACAGCCGTCAAATCATATTTTACCACAATTCCAGACACACGCGTTTTTGTTTGTAAATATTTCGGTTATAATGTTTCATTTGAATTGAGTTGAAGTATATCATTCTTCTTAGTTTACCCCTACCACCACATTTATAGAAGCTAAATTGAACTATTGTTTAAAAAGACTCATGTATAAAATAAAAATACAGTTTATCATTGAACATAACTTAATAGTATCTACCAATTGGCCTGTTTTGCGGTTATTCTATGTATCTAAAATGTCAAAACACAAACTAGTACAATGATACAATGAATTTATTGAACCAATCAACAATATCAAATTATTACAGGTTACGTCAGTAGTACAGCTAAGAGTTTACAGGCTACATACCAGTATATACCAGCTCAGTATATACAATGGTCACTACTTCTAAGCCATGCACAAAAAGAAAAACAGAAAATTCAAACTCTGCGGCAAAACTACTTTCATAAAACAGCATTTCAAGCAACTACATGCACAAGTAAGCAGAAGCGACTACTTTAACAAACCAATAGGTCAAAAAATTCATCAATTGACATCGGATTTTTTACTAGCCAAGAAAGGATGGTGTTTTTAAAACTTTTCTTTTCCAGGTTTCTTACTTCACTAGGTAAGCGATTAAAAAAACGTATCCCTGAAACAGGAGAAGACTTGTCTCTTTTATCTGTCCTTGACCTGGGTATTACAAGTTTTGTACTGAACCTAGTATCATGATTATGTACTGAACTAGTTACAATAAAATCCTCCAGATTGTCCTTAATCCTAAGAAGACATTGAAATATATACAAATTGACTGCAGTAAGAACTTTCTGCTCCTTAAATAGTGGTCTACAGTGATCTCTATACTGAGCATGGCATGAAATCCTAATAGCCTTTTTTTGCAGTAGCAAGATTTTATGGACCTTGGGTGAGTGGCCCCAGAGAATCAATCCATAAGACACATGGGATTGGAAAAAGGCAAAGAAGGCCAATCTCAAGGTATGTTGAGGCAGTTGTTCTCTTAGGCACCTATAGGAAGGTATAGGACCCTGCAAAGTTTGGTGCATAGTTGGTTAATATGGTCCAGCCAACTAAGACAAGGGTCAAGTATAATACCAAGGAGTTTTACAGATTCTTGGGTAGGGAGAGCAAGGGGTTTACAAAGGTCAAGTATAATACCAAGGAGTTTTACAGATTCTTGGGTAGGGAGAGCAGGGGGTTTACAAAGGTCAAGTATAATACCAAGGAGTTTTACAGATTCTTGGGTAGGGAGAGCAGGGGGTTTACAAAGGTCAAGTATAATACCAAGGAGTTTTACAGATTCTTGGGTAGGGAGAGCAAGGGGTTTACAAAGGTCAAGTATAATACCAAGGAGTTTTACAGATTCTTGGGTAGGGAGAGCAAGGGGTTTACAAAGGTCAAGTATAATACCAAGGAGTTTTACAGATTCTTGGGTAGGGAGAGCAAGGGGTTTACAAAGGTCAAGTATAATACCAAGGAGTTTTACAGATTCTTGGGTAGGGAGAGCAAGGGGTTTACAAAGGTCAAGTATAATACCAAGGAGTTTTACAGATTCTTGGGTAGGGAGAGCAAGGGGTTTACAAAGGTCAAGTATAATACCAAGGAGTTTTACAGATTCTTGGGTAGGGAGAGCAAGGGGTTTACAAAGGCTTAGTAGTGTGATTCACTAAAATAACAAAATACTCGAAAGGGGCCTTAATTAATGTAGCTAATTTTCACATTATCCATATTCTTATTTCCTATTCACACAGATGAACTAGCAATATACCTTCAGAATAACAATCCAGTCTGAAATAGTTTACTCTATGTTCAATCACAGTTACATCAGTGGTGTCTTCTTCACACGCCCATTAATTGGTTGACCCATTTCACCCACATAAGGTACAACACCGACTATTTTCATCAGATCCCACATTTCAGAAAATCCTTCTACGAATCACCTTCTATATTTGTTAAACAAGGTCATTTTAAGTAATATAGTAAATGGGATCCGAGGATGTGTGTTTAGGAAAGGTCCTGCCAAATGAAGAGAACATTTATTACCTTACGAGGGGGGGCTTTAGTGGTCAGGTATCAAGAAGCTATTCTTCCAAAGACCGATTCTAGATGGATTTTATGAATTCAAAAAACTTAAATTTGATGTGTCAATTTATTAGTACTGTAATGGAAAATGTTTATTGCTTAGCATATTATATTTTACTGTTAAAAAATTAGTTGTTATGAGAGCAAAACCAATGTAAAAAAAAAAAAAACAATATCATTAAGCTTTTATTCAATAATCTCTCAATACTTAAATTGTTCAAATCGTCTATTGAACAAACGCCCAAAGCAGGGCGTGCAAAAATAAAACAGGAATATATTAACTATCAATATATTCCTGTATAGAAATATATTGGTATAGAAATATATACCAATATATTTCTATCCCAGGGATAGAAATGGGAAATGACTTGGTGTGATTCTGTCCAACTAGATAATTTATAAATAAATGTTTGTTCATTTAATGTTTATTTTTTTAAATATTTTTTCAATTTTCAAAATGTTTAGCTCTAACTTTGTAAATTCTATGTATGACCCAAAATATTAATGTGTCTATAAAAATGACCTGTTTAAATTGCACAACGAATTTACATATTGTTGTATGTTTTCATTAAAAAATGTTATCTTTCCTTGAATCCTATGCATGCCGGCGTAAATAACTACTTATAAAAACATTATTTTTACCAAAACACTAACAAATATTTTTTAATGTAGAAAATAAGAGAGAAATACGAAGCCAACTGTCATTAAAGAGAATGGGATGGGGAAAGTAGCTGACCACTCAAGCCCACTGGATGGAAGTGATCAGAAATTCTGATGACTTCCGGTTTGGTTTCCAGCCACCATGAATCTATTCTTTATAAGGTTTTGTTACATTTTCTTAAATCAAGAAAAAATAAAACTCCCGGAAATTCTGTAAAACGTTTGTTCATCAATTTTTACTATTTTAATTTTGGTGAATTCTTGAAGAAATGCTGATTATTGATTCCTTGTTTTTTTTTTCTTCCTCATTTTCTGGTAGCTATGTTTTCACTTGAAATTTCATACGTAAATCAAACAAATTAAAATGAAGTATATAAGTAGTTACAGTTATATGTAGTTACAAGTTAAAATGAAATATATATATATATATATATATATATATCACTGTTACAATTCCAACAAAATGACGTATTATATTAAATTATTATTAAATAAATAAAAATGATAAAGAATAAATAAGTAAAAATATCGGCTTATCCATTGGTCTTTGAAGAATAGATACACCGACCGACCACCCCACCCCTCTGATCTTGTTACCTCCTATCTTCTTCCTCTCCCCGTATCTCATTTTGATTGCTTTTTACGTATGTGGTACATGAGACGTTTTAGTGTCATAGTAAACTTTGTTCACCTCAGTGCCACGCTCCCTTCGTCTCATGTGAGTGTCTATTCCAGAAGAGTGTCTCCTACCCACATTATACGACATAGGTTTAATTTCCGTGACTCTTTGGAACACCCATGCAGTGTATGGTATCGGTGCAGCAACATACATACTATATTGCTAGCTTCTCCACCCACTCACACTCTCTTCGTCTCAAGACTGACCTCACAACTGTCCATATCGTACTTAGTAAAGAATAGTTGAGTGTAAACATAGCAGTGACGCTGATTTTTTACTTAATTCTTTACTAAATACGCTATGGACAGATGTGAGTTCAGTGTGTGGGTGGGTAGGGGGCTCCATCAACACTGTACGATGCAGAAGGTGATCAGAAAGGCATTTAACTTCAGAAGGACTATCATAGTACAAATAACAAAGGTATTGTTACAAATACTTCTTTAGTGAACTCCATAGGTACGATTCGTGCCACTTACCTTATAGAATCTGTGGTAAAGGTAGGTGCATATATCATAAAATATTACGTTCTATACCGTACGATTTGTGTTAGTAGGTTGGGTGGCTAGTAAGCAATAATGTACGAATGTTTATAGCTGAGGAGGTCCTATACATAGCGCACATGAATTGAATTTCAATTTTAACCATTGCCATGACCTATAAATACCAACAGATTTATTGTTTCTAAATTGATTTTTTACTAAACTAACTCAATCTATTATCACTTATTATCTGTTATCACTTATAAGAATAAAAATCTGCAACTTCCAATAATAGATCTTAGTGTACCAATAGGTTCTTCAATATCATTGGTTTTGGATTCAATGAAACAAACCATCCCGGAAGAAATCTGTAAATGACTTCAGTACTTGATAAAATATGTTCTTACTCCATATACGGAAGTTAAGTACAGCACATGATCAACTAATACTGCATTAACGTGCCACAAGTGTATGACTGATGTTGTTCAGCTGTGTCATCCAATCATACCTACTCCCAATACTGAAGTTAAAAGTTAAAGTTCCAGATTCTCTTATTTTACTAAGCAAAGTTAGGGTTAAGAAGCCCTCTCTATAACTTAACCTGGGAATCAACGGCTTATGGGTGCTTCCCAATCACCACTAGTGACTGGGCAGGTGGACAGCGTGCATGGACGGGATCGCTCAGACGGTCACCCACCCAAGGAACAGCCACTTCCGATATTGCTACTCCGTTATCTTGCGATAAAGTTGGAAACCTCCGGTCAAAGCCACTGGCAAACCATGTGTGAATACACCATGACCGAACACTCCACCACCATCTATATAAACTGGAGAATAGATCCTCTTCTGGACAGCAGTCATCCTCAATTCGATAAAGCCAATAGGAGTTAGGTCAATAGATTCGTGAAGGAGCTGTTGTACTCCATATTGTACATCCAAAGTACTCCATACAGCACATCATCAACTAATGCTGCATTAACGTACCACGAGTTTATGCTTTTGTTACTCGGCTTTGCAATTCAATCGTACTTATTCACGATACTGAAGTTATGAATAGCTCATTATCTACTCATCCTGCATTAACGTGCAACGAGTGTATGGCTGATGTTACTCGGCTTTGCCATCCAATCACACTTACACCCAATACTGAAGTTATGAACAGCACATCGTCAACTAATGCTGCATTAACGTGCCACGAGTGTAAGGCTGATGTAGCTCGGCTTTGCCATCCAATCACACTTACACCCAATACTGAAGTTATGAACAGCACATCGTCAACTAATGCTGCATTAACGTGCAACGATTGTATGGCTCATGTTACTCGGTTTTGCCATCCAATCACACTTACTCTCAATACTGAAGTTATGAACAGCACATCTACTCATGCTATGCTGCATTAACTGGCTAGGAGTGTATGGCTGTTGTTACTCGGTTTTATCATCTAATCAAACTTACTCCCAATACTGAAGTTATGAGCAACTCATCATCTACTCTTGGATCTTGGAGCGGACGTAGATAAGGGGCTAAGGCGCTGGCTTGCCACGCTGCCGGTCCGGGTTCGATTCCCGATGTGACCACTAATAGATTTTGCCCTGCCGCTCCCGTGGTTCGGAAGTCACGTAAAGCCGTTGGTCCCCAGGTTAAGTGTTAGAGAGGGCTCCTTAGCCCTAACTTCGCCTGGTAAAATAAGACAATCTTTAACATTAACTTTAACTTTACTCTTGCTGCATTAACGTGCCACGAGTGTAAGGCTGATGTAACTTGGTTTTGCCAATCAATCATACTTACTCCCAATACTACAGTTATGAACAGCACATTATCTAGTCATGCTACATTAACGTGCCACGAGTGTAAGGCTGATGTAACTCGGCTTTGCCATTCAATCATACTTACTTCCAATACTGAAGTTATGAACAGCACATTATCTAGTCATGCTACATTAACGTGCCACGAGTGTAAGGCTGATGTAACTCGGCTTTGCCATTCAATCATACTTACTCCCAATACTACAGTTATGAACAGCTCATCATCTACTCTTGCTACATTAACTTGCCACGAGTGTAAAGCTGATGTATCTTGGCCTTGCCATTCAATCATACTTACTCCCAATACTACAGTTATGAACAGCTCATCATCTACTCTTGCTACATTAACTTGCCACGAGTGTAAGGCTGATGTATCTTGGCCTTGCCATTCAATCATACTTACTCCCAATACTACAGTTATGAACAGCTCATCATCTACTCTTGCTACATTAACTTGCCACGAGTGTAAGGCTGATGTATCTTGGCCTTGCCGTTCAATCATACTTACTCCTAATACTACAGTTATGAACAGCACATTATCTAGTCATGCTACATTAACGTGCCACGAGTGTAAGGCTGATGTAACTCGGCTTTGCCATTCAATCATACTTACTTCCAATACTGAAGTTATGAACAGCACATTATCTACTCATGCTACATTAACGTGCCACGAGTGTAAAGCTGATGTAACTCGGCTTTGCCATTCAATCATACTTACTCCCAATACTGAAGTTATGAACAGCACATTATCTAGTCATGCTACATTAACGTGCCACGAGTGTAAGGCTGATGTAACTCGGCTTTGCCATTCAATCATACTTGCTCCCAATACTACAGTTATGAACAGCTCATCATCTACTCTTGCTACATTAACTTGCCACGAGTGTGAGGCTGATGTATCTTGGCCTTGCCATTCAATCATACTTACTCCCAATACTACAGTTATGAACAGCACCCCAATTTACCTCTTTTTGGATTTGAGTAAAGCGTTTGATGTGGTTGATCACTCCTTGTTGTAGCAAAAGCTTGAACGTCTTGGCATTCTTGAATGAATTTCATCATTCCTTCTTGGCCGTACACAGTCAGTAGAAGTTTCTTATGTGGATAGTTCTGCATGCATTACAAATCATGAATCACAGGAAACTGAAATTATCTCTGCAGTGCCTCAAGGTAACTTGACAAGGGGACTCTTTGTTTATTCGCTGACGACACCTCTTCAGTCTCGCAAACTTGGATAGGAATCAACTTGACCTGGACTTTTTTGTACATTGTAGCTTATTGTTTCAATGCCTTACCAGAAACAATCTCTATGTGAATTTTGGCAAGACAAAGAGCTTAGCTTTTAAATTGAGGTCACAATTTGATGAATATAGTCTCTTACTCGGCGAAGATGTGGTTAGCACCAGTTTTGAGACGAACTTCTTAGGCCTCATTATTGATTCTAATTTAACTTTTAGTAATCACATAGAAAAGGTCACCAGAAAGCTTTCTAGCTACATTTTTATGTTAAGAAGATTGGCCCAAATGTTGTGAAAAATATGTTCCGAGAAAAAAATTTAAAACTGAAAAACCGGGTTTCCTGTTTTCTCAGAAAATTTGAGGTTATGTGAAAAAATTTGAATCAAAAGTTGTACATTATTACATTATACACAACTTTTGTATTTATTTTTTTTTTTTCAATACGACGTCAAGTTTCCTTGGAAATCATAAAAAACATGTTCAACCCCTAAAATTCCATCCCCCCCTACCGGGCTTCCGATCGCCTTCAGTTCATTTTTTTCGATTTCAGTGTAATATTTCCCCCCTTTCACCACCTTTTCGTGGTGTTCTTAATTTTGATTTTATTTAACATTTTTGGTAAAAATCAGCACTGGTCTATTCAGCATGTTTTGATGAAATACTACTACTGACATAGCTTGAATCAAGATTTTTCGACAGTTCAAAGTAGATAATATATTCGGTAGGGTATGTTAAATAAGTATAGAATATTCATACTTAATTCAGTTTATTTAATTTAGTTTAATAAAAATAAAAAGTAAATGCATCATAGATAGTTGTTATGATCAACTTAACTTAAACAAACATTTATTGATAATATTCTTCGTAGACGTCTTGATAGCTGTCAAGATAATAATAATCTTGTTGATCATTGTTCCCAAACTTGTAAAAATTATTATACTGTTGGTACTCAACATGCTGATCATTATCATCGTTATGATCTTTATTGCTACCGAAATGTTCATAATTACTAGGAAATTGGAATCCTCCTAGATTATTCTGTTCGTAGTTGTAACTATAGCTTTGTACAGGTCCAATGTACCCTTGAACTACACCAAGTCCTGATTGTTGACCGATGTTTTGTTGCTGAATTTGTTGTTGTTGTTGTTGAGGTGGAACGCGCCCGTTAACTGATTGTTGTTGCTGATTATTTCCTAAGCCTGGACGCTGTTGTTGACCACCAACAGGTGGGGGTGGATGACCGTTAACCACTGGTTGTTGTGGAGGTCTTCCATTACCTTGTTGGAATCCAATATTACCTGACTGCTGTTGTAAAACACCAGTCTGGCTACCAACCCTTGCTAAGTTAGGTGGACCGTTAAAGTCTGGTTGACCAACATAATTTTTTTGTGAAGGAGGTTTGAACACTTGTAATTGTGATCCAGAGCCATAACCTTGTGGCTGAAGAGAAGTAAGGCTCTGAAGTGCTTGGAAGAATTGCTGGCCTATTTGACTGGTTAGGGAAGGAACGCTTGCCACAGTGTTTGTGACGGATGATAACAGATTGCCGCCTTGAAGTTGTGCTTGTACAGACACTATCAACGAACACAAACACTGAAACACACTATTATATTAGTGTTTAGTAAATATTATCATTGAATTTATATTAGAGTTAATATTTTAAAATAAAATAATTAATAATCACACCTGAATAATGTTTTTAGATATGCACGCCCATTCACGTACAGTGTTATTGACCCACCCTCACACCCTTGCGTGTAAAGTGATGCCATTTAGTTAGAATATAGTCAGTGTAACGCAGTCTTTACGTAATATCAGAGTAAAACTAGTGGCAGAAAAATACCCAGTTTATTAATATGAGGTACACACGGCCCAGCGAATAACATAAAAACTATAAAAGATGTTTAAGTGTCTACAGAACCCAGTAGGTTTAAGTATCATCGTTGGCAAGCAATTCAATTTACTACAGCGCATTGAGAAACATTTTAGATTAAAGCAATGTATTTTGCTGGATTTTGTACAACAAGTATTACGTTCCATCGTGCATGATTCAGTGAGTTAATGACCAAGAAGTATTACGTTCCATTGTGCATGATTCAGTGAGTTAATGACCAAGAAGTATTACGTTCCATCGTGCATGATTCAGTGAGTTAATGACCAAGAAGTATTACGTTCCATCGTGCATGATTCAGTGAGTTAATGACCAAGAAGTATTACGTTCCATCGTGCATGATTCAGTGAGTTAATGACCAAGAAGTATTACGTTCCATCGTGCATGATTCAGTGAGTTAATGACCAAGCAGTATTACGTTCCATCGTGCATGATTCAGTGAGTTAATGACCAAGCAGTATTATGTTCCATCGTGTATGATTCAGTGAGTTAATGACCAAGAAGTATTATGTTCCATCGTGCATGATTCAGTGAGTTAATGACCAAGAAGTATTACGTTCCATCGTGCATGATTCAGTGAGTTAATGACCAAGAAGTATTACGTTCCATCGTGCATGATTCAGTGAGTTAATGACCAAGAAGTATTACGTTCCATCGTGCATGATTCAGTGAGTTAATGACCAAGAAGTATTACGTTCCATCGTGCATGATTCAGTGAGTTAATGACCAAGAAGTATTACGTTCCATCGTGCATGATTCAGTGAGTTAATGACCAAGAAGTATTACGTTCCATCGTGCATGATTCAGTGAGTTAATGACCAAGAAGTATTACGTTCCATCGTGCATGATTCAGTGAGTTAATGACCAAGAAGTATTACGTTCCATCGTGCATGATTCAGTGAGTTAATGACCAAGAAGTATTACGTTCCATCGTGCATGATTCAGTGAGTTAGTGACCAAGAAGTATTACGTTCCATCGTGCATGATTCAGTGAGTTAATGACCAAGAAGCCATCACCACATTTACCGATCTTAATGTATATTCAGGAAATATTGTAAAATACCTATATTCGGTTTAGTTTCCGTTCCCTAAAGAATCGCACTAATCCAAATAAGCTTAGAAACAAAGGAACATAGTACAACTTTCGTTGTACTTAGTTTTGTTAAATTTAATAAAGTTTTTACTTGTATATAGTTTAATATAAATTATCTTGTTATTTTCCGAGATATTAGCCCGTTTATTTAGGATGTAATTGTATTACTCATAAACATTTAAGAGTATCAATAATTTTTTAAGGAAATCACGTAGAACTGATTTATTTTCTTTTCTTTAATGTTCAACTTATTCAACCTCTTTGGCATTTCATTATGACTCTGTTTTTTTTTTCCTTTTTTTTATCTAAAGGTAGATATATATCAAGTATAATACTATCAGCAGCAAGCAGATCGGGGAGGTGTTCGGATGTTGCAGTGTGTCCGCTTTAAACGTCATACGAAGTACAGGATTAGTTTCCCCCGCGCTTCCCTAATTAACACGCCATTTTTACTAACTATCCATTATGAAGTGAGAAAAGTTTTATTAGTTGTCTTAGACATTACATTTATTTCATTTATTTACAGAAACCAACCCGTTGGTAAAGGTTAGTAATGTTATTTCTAATTATTATTTGTTCCAAAAGTATAACTGTCCAAATGCCTTAGAGATGATTAGAAAAAATGTGGTTGGTTAATTAGTTGGTGGAAAGGGGCCAAAAGAGATTGTTTTTGCATTGACAATTTTTAAATATTGCTATGTAGTCATCACTGTAGAAATAACACTGTTGTATCTTAATGGGACATAAATAGTTTTTTACTAAATAATTTTAGTTTTGTTAAAATAAGGCCAATTAAAGCAGGTTGGGTAAATATCCTGTCTAAAACCAAAAATGTTCATGTATCAACTTAGAACATACAAATGGCAATTATTGTTCGACCCGGCAAAACCATTCTGATGTTCCTCCTCTCTATTTCTTATCCACGCTTTCCATTTTATATTATTATTTAGGTGATTCCTGCAGTATATACTCTTCTTTGAGGTTCATTCTGCCCCTCCCAAATATAAATGTCATTCGTATAGTTCTAACAGAAAGTAAAGTATATTGATTTCAATTTATGTTTATTTTCTACAATTATGTAAATAGATAATAAATTTTAAAACCTCATTAATTGGTTTGCAATATTTAAAATTTTTGGAAATACATAACTTTAATGAAACAATTACTGACAGACATGTACTTGTGCTGATAAGTTGAAAACAACAATCTTGTGCATATATTAAGGAGCTTTTAGAGGTAGGTTTACTGAACTATTGAGAGTAAATACTCATTTAATTGACTCACCAGTGATAAGACCTCCATGCTGACTGTGTATGTTTAGGTAAGGTTTTCTCTGTACAGTATACGATAGCTATTGTTTGTTTACTGCTAACGTATTGTACACGCAAGCACCTGTCAATCAGATGGGAATGTCAAAGTCATCCTCTATACGTGAGGTAGAACTCGTTATGACAGTTTATCAAAACCTTTCAGTTTCCGCAAAGTAAAAAGTTTCACAAAAACTTTCAGACTAATCCCTTTCCTTCTCTCCAATTTCAAACACGGAAAAGTTCTTTTCGATATTTTAAGTAAATTCGATTTGGAAATTTCTTATTACGGAGACTTACTAGAAAGCAGATAAATGCAGGGTGGTACCATTTTTAGGATATAGTTAGCTTTTTTAGAGGGGTAATAACATAAATACCCTATTCAATTATGAGATTTTATTAGAAAAAAAGAAAACATGAAAATTAAAAAATTGTCAACTTATTTTTATTTTTGACTAATGATAGAACATTCACCATATTTCGTGATATATTTTGTTTAGTTTTTTTATTTTATATCATGCTGTATATTTTTACTATTTACTTTATTGAAACATATTTTGGATGCCTATGTACCGTTCTAATGGTACCCACAGTCTGTCCGATACGAAGGTTGGTCTGCTTTAAACTGGCATAATACAAAAGAAAGGTCTGTAACACAAGAAACTCCGTTAAACATAAATTTGGGGTTACATTTTCCATTTACCATAAAAAATATAATGTTTACTCGTTTATTATATAACCTGGACGTGATTTATCTATTTATTTTTTCGTTCTTTCTAAACTTTATTATTGTTTAGTTGTATGGAGCCATTTTTGCAATTATAGTTTGCATATATTATTGATATGCAAGTAATAAAAAAATTTCAATATATAAGTTTTATTTAACTGTCACTTAATAGCCTTCGTACCAATTTGTTCGTTGGTTAGTCGACAGTAAGATGAGATATGCTGTTGATATCAGGTTAGTTTATAAGTAATTTAATTAATAGTCTTTTTTTATTGATTAAGATCAGTTTTCACGTCCCTCGATGTAACACTGTGTCCCATTTTAATTTCCCGCTCTATCACATATTTAAATTGTATGACTTAAAATAGTTCTCATATTATTTTTTAGACCTAGTTTTACTTCTTTCCTTAAGAAAGTTCAATAATATTTTCTTAGTGAGTTATTTTTAATTTTTCTTTGTGTTACATTTTCTAAGTATTACTGTTTCGGAGCAGTATTCACTTTTTGGCACGCTATTCTAAGATTAATAACTTGTTGATTTACATTTATTAATCTTTGCATTTCTTTTTCTTGTCTTGATGGCTGTTTTGGAATTAATCTGTAACTATATTACGGACATAAATAAATAATATGACTATTGACAAAAGTAACGAACACAACTAAATATGACAAATAAGGCATATTATGATGTCCTATTTAATAGCCACATACCTATGTAGATATGAAGTCCACTAACTTTAAAATGTTCCATATTCTCCCTTGTTATTTCTCCTCCAAACCCACAATTATATGGAACATGTGCATGTGCAGAGTCGCTGTTATTAGTTTGAACAAAATTATTTAACACTGAATTTATCAGAAAGAAATATGACGTCATCACTTCTAGTTTTGTTTTTATTTATTTTAGATTTCAGCTTTCTAAAACATTTATTTACAAAATCCTTTCCTAAATAAATTACAGTATTGAAAAATTCGCCACATGGAGCAGTAAAAATATTATTCTGAAAATTTCTGAACGTTACAAGAAAAGCAGTACTCTGTCATATCCAGACTGTCAACCTGTAATGAAAAACAGTGTTTCCGAGGTAATCTAAGTCTTGAGATAAGGCAGGTTCCACACTGCCATAATGTAAGTAACTTACTAGCTCTTGGTGGATTTATTCAACTGTTTATCTTTATCAAACTCATTTAGTTAGATCTTTCATAAAAAAATAGTAATAATAACTATATTAATAAAAAATAATGATACGTTATAAATGGATTTAGTTAACGATAATAATAACAATTACAATATTATCTTTTTTAATGATATACGGTATAATACTCATGAGTCCTCCTCATATCCCATCTCATATATATTTTAAAGCAGAAACGTACCTCTCCTCTGGAGACGGAGTTCAGATCTCTGTTTTTGATGGATGTGGTCATTTATCACAATGGTAAACAAATGGTACGGGGTGTAGATGAAAATAACATATTTTAGAGTATGCGAAAGACAGAATATTTGTAAAGGTATTTTGAGTAACTAGTCAATTGGAATTGTTAAGTAAATAAATAAAATAAAATAATATATATATATATATATATATATATATATATATATATATATATATATATATATATATATATATGGTACGGCTTTAAAAGCCAACCAGCGAATAAAAATATAAGTGAAAATCATACCAATAAATAATGTCCAAACAAAATCTAAAGTACAATTTTTTGTTTAAAGTACAATAAAAATAATAATACAATAAGAATAAAAAAAGTAAAGTACAAATAGTATTTGTATCTTGGTATTTAAATATTGAACTCAAAATCCATGCTTCGTCATCATTCAAAATCTGCTTTTCAAATTAAATGAAGACAAGCAAATCTCCCCTCCATAGGTTGGGGGATGATTTTCGTGTCCCCTGAGTGGTGATAAACGAACGGTGAGGAATTTTCACTTCTGTGATCTTGCAGCTATAATGGTAAATTAACATGTGAAAATGTTCACTCTTTATGATTCCCATTCTAGGTAAATAAGGAACAACGATTAGCTTGAAGACGATTGTACTCGTTAGTTCAGTTAAATATATAAAATAATAAAACCCGTTGTATATAAGTACTAATAAAACGGCTACTGACATTACTAATAACAATACAATCATGCTTAGATTATTAGAGCTCGGGCATTCCTGATGGGTGGATCAGAGTGGTTCGGGAACAAAAGGAGCCACAATATTCCTAAATCCAAAGCGTATTATATCAGAACGAATATATTTTCCAGTTAAAATATATCTGTACAATTCAGTGATCTGTATTGCCATTTTACGGAATGAAATACCCTAAAAGAAAGGATTAGATTCATCTCGTGCCCAATGTAAATGTTAGTTTGATCAATCATTTATTTTAAGATGATTTACAAATCCTTAACAAATATATATTTCAACTGAATATTTTGGTTAACATGGGCAAATATGACCATTAAGCCATGACCATTAAACAAGCCTACTGTAAATATTATAAAAGTAATAAATTTGAATTGCCACAAAATCTGTCATACAAAGCCTTAAAATGAACATATTTGTCATGCATAGTTTCCTTTAGTGAAAACAAAATGAAATAATTATTCGTTAAACATCTTTTAATAAACATTATTTAAACAGATTTTACTAAAATTACTTTCATTAATAATAATTTGAAGCACCAGATTCTGAAATATAAAAACATTGACTGCATTTGATCATGATCAGTTTGAAAATATTGCGTAGTGGTTTTCGGTAGAGGCCTGTCATAAAGGAATGAGACAAGCTAACCAGCTCCCTGACTCTCTGGAGCAGTGCTACAGTGTGGTTACCGTACGCTGACGATTTTAATTTGTCTTATTCTCTCAGGTTCAATATGGGCTTTTTAACTACACCACTCAAAATTCTTATATAATTTCAACAATTCACGAAAGTTTTACGGTTTTACACAATATATATTCCTTACCGGCATAGTTCAGTTTTTAAACTAAAATGTATTCTCTACTAAAATCAATAATAAGTTGTGTGGGTCTCGCAATCTAATAGAATGTTACGCAAACACATTAGTCTGTATTCGGTATCATTTTTCCTGAAAACCTTGGCAATATCTGACAGAATTACTATTGGTCGGTACTTACTTACGTCATTATTAGGGCCTCTCTTCTGGATATGAACAGTATAACTTTTCTTCAGAATTTCGTGTAAACAGCTATGACAAATGTTGAAGAGTTTGGTGAAAAGGTAACCAATAGGCATCGACAGTACTTCGCAACAGATGGCATTGAACCGCAACGTTCTTGGTGCTTGGCGAACGTCGGGAACTCCCACAACAGAAGTAGAAGACATTCCCAGAAATGTTTACTTGAAAGACATCAGGTGTCACTTCATCAACACCAAACTCTAACGAGCAGAAGTCAGAGAACAATGGTCGTCCTCATTCTCAGACATATATCTCTCAAAATGAACTGTTGATTGAGTAGGACCTCAGTATTTGGAAGCCTGTGCACTGTCTACAAAGATGTTAGGTTTTGAGGAAGGACCTTGCACGTGTTTGACGTAATATTTAAACAAATTCTAGTCATTGTTTTAGACAGAACTCTAACATGGAGAGTTGACGATACGCCTGCTTGAAGTTCCTGGTGAAGGCACTACGATTCAAATCCATTAACTAAGGCATCAAAGAAGAAGATAAATACTGTATCATAGAAAAATATGTAATGCAAACTTTAGTTATTTATTTAGAAATTATGATAACGATCTTCACAGAGAAATGTAATACTATTATTTAGTAAGTCTAAACTAACCATTCCTTAGTTCAATGAAAATTCGATAATCAATATTCTCAAAGAAATGAGTCATCCATGCCAGCAAGCTCATAGGAAAGCTTATCATAATGCACTTAAGGGTTTTCTTGAATAATTTACAGGTCTTTGCTGAAACAACCTACATGTTTAGACAGTGTTTATGCTCAAATGTACATTATTTTATCAATATAGAATATATATTGTATTGTTAATTGTTGCATTATAATTAAATTAAAAATATTGTATTTAGAAAATGTTAAATTTTGTAAGAACTGAGAGGTGTAAGAGTTTGTTTTCTTTTCCAAAAGTTTTCGATATAAATTCTCCAAGTTTTGAGAAAAATTCAGAATCTTCCCCTTTCAAATAAAAAAGTAGTTTTTCCTATATAAAATAGTTAAATAACCAGTATTTTCACGTTTGATAATTTCCTGTCAACTTCATGCGACATGTTTTCTGAAGGCAACATGTTTGGTGAGCCTTACCTGTTCAGATGTCCTGGTTTAGAGGATTCTAATTGGTTCGTTTAGCTTCTAGAGTTAAATGGGGGTAAGTCCGTTGGTGGAAGCATGCGGCCGTTCGACCAGTTCTTCAATACCTTTCCACGTTCGATCCGCTTTCGTGTTCACGGTGACTTGTACCGTTTCGGTTTTCATTTACCGTTGCGGCAATTTTCTGTAGTTCACTTGTGAGTGATTGTTTGAATGCCGGACGAGCTTTGTTGTGGTTCCTTTTGGATTCAAAACCTCCAGGACTGCTACATCTCCTGAAGGCAATTTTAAAACAATTTAGAAAATTTTAGACAATTTTAGACCATTTTGGACAATTTTAGACAATTTTAAAAAAGTTTAAAGAAATTTATTAAAAAGCTTAAATAAATAAAAAGGTTCTGGTCTGAAGATATTTAATTTATTATTTTGGAAGAGTTGTTTTAATTTATTTATGTTCCATTGAGTCAATAAAAGAAGAGATTTTTATTTTCGTTTTTATTTGTAGAATAAACCAATTTTATTTGTTGAAGTTATTTATAAGAAGATAAATAAAGAAAAATTTTTATTACTGGACAAGTCTTATTTTAATCTCTCATTTAAGTTTGTTCAACATATCAAAAATAAATAGTAGCTTTAATAAGGCTACAATATATCAGTATAGAATATTATAACTTGCATATTACTTGTAAGTAAAAATAAATACAAAATATGGATACAAACCCACAAGGAGTAATAGAGATCGTCGTCCATCCGTTTACCCGTTATTTCATTTATTCGAATTTTACAAATATCAAATCTTTTTGGATGCTCATTTTATACATCTGTGATATTCACCTAACATCTTCAGAGAGGTGAATGAACACACTTCATATGGAAAGTCTGTATTAAAATTGTGTTGGCCTTCGATTAAGAAGTTAATCAACACGTGTTTTGATATATTATGTAAAAAAAAAAAAAAAACAATTAATCCATTCAATTTGATTGAAAAGCGTGAACTTATGTTGTATAAAGTATCTATATTGTATATTTTACTTTCTTGTCACCACCCCCTCAAATTACATCGAAAGCCCCAGGCATGAAACAAGGAATATCTAACATTGTGTCTTGTCCTAACCAAACACCTGACAATGTACTTGAGGCCCACCTTCCCATAGTGTTTGTCCTTGGCAGAATAAAAAAAACTGTTGATATTATTAGCTATTTTATTACATAAAACATTACTTTTCTGTAAGTAGTTCAAAAGAAATGCCTTTTTTTCTTTGAATAACTGAAAGACCTAAGAGTATTTTAAACTTCTCGCACTTTTCATCCTAACTGTGATTCAATAGTTAATTTTAAATTTAATTCGATTAGAATTCAATTACCTAAATTGTTCTAAACTCCTGCTAAAATATTAGAATTAAATTTTTTTTAAATTATGGAAACGGTAATGTTATGTAAACTTGTCAAGAACGACATTTACAATTAAAACTGCTACAGCAGTTCATACAATTAATTGTTAGGTCATGAATTGTTGCTATTCAATAAAGGAGTTACTCATATTTTCTCTGTTCCGGGATAATATTTATAAATATATGTTTATTGATAATATAAATACTGAACGGATGAAAACATATGTTAGTTATGCAAAATATGTTCGTTCGCCTCATTATGTTATTATCGTATTTCCATGCATACGACTAAAAAAATAGTTCATATTTTCAATTTACTTATGTTGTCATTTTTATCGTAGAAAGTAATTTTAAAGCTTGTAAAATTTATGTTCTTATGTAATCATTTTTTTATGTTAAATGACATACAAGTAACGCTGACAAATATCCCCTCTTGTCAGTTACAGGCTTTCATCAAACTAAATATTCATTATTATTATTATTAAAATAAATACGAAGTGATGAACAAATATACTTTTTTACTTACTGATTGAGTTTTATTGATTATTAGTTATTATAATTACAATATTAACTTGTTGAAATGTTTACTATGTCCTATAGAAATTAATATGTACGCTTTCAATTACTAAATAATAAAAGTGTGTAGTATTTGACGAACTATATTTACTCATATATTCAGTATTTACATGATATAACATAAATAACAATGTATTTAAAGGAATCTCATTTCAATGTCAATCTGTAATATTAAATGGAATATGGCTGCTTTATTTCCGCTCTGATTAAAACGTCACTTCCGAGGTTTTGGCGTGGGGCTGACATATACACATTAATGGAGAA
This sequence comes from Stictocephala bisonia, assembly GCA_035578905.1. Classification (NCBI taxonomy): domain Eukaryota; kingdom Metazoa; phylum Arthropoda; class Insecta; order Hemiptera; family Membracidae; genus Stictocephala; species Stictocephala bisonia. The sequence continues at coordinate 76,302 of JAQJVL010002611.1, forward strand.
ATTGACAGGAACTCTACGATGTCTCAAAACTAGCCAACAAAGAGAAGATCACTATAATCTGGTGTATTAAGAAAAAATTTTAGTTAAATTACAACTTACCTCTTAATTTGCTTTTACTAGAAAAACATTTCACCTTACAATTATCTAATTAAATATTGTTAATTTAAAATACAGGGTGTCTTAAAAGTCCCACCCCCCTCCTATTAACTTTCTTATGAATACAGATAAAGTGATTTACTTCTGGGAATGTTTATATGACCAACTAAGGAGTTTTTTTATGTATGCAAATTTTTTACACCCCCTCTCAAAAGGGGGTAGTTTGGGGGTAAGTCAAAATTTTTAAATAGGAACCCCTATCAAATGACACATCATTTTAAAGGTAATATTAAACGAAGAAGAATGGCGGAAACTAGAGGTCTCTAACATTAGTCTATAAAATTTGGTGGCAGTTTAAAGTTGGAATTATTTCATAAAACCCCCGCAGCTTGTTACATTTAAAATTGTTGTAAGGCAGACAAAACATTCACCCACCAGTTAGTTTTGAGAACTGATGACACCTAATCGTCAAGAAAGTTATTACAAGAATCAACAAACACCGAAAACCACAAATAACATAGCATTTATTTGGTTTTGGTTTGTCTGACCAAAGTCCCATGTTGCCCTACTGGACTTTGGTCAGACAAACCAAAACCAAATAAATGCTATGTTATTTGTGGTTTTCGGTGTTTGTTGATTCTTGTAATAACTTGTTTTACGATTAGGTGTCATCAGTTCTCAAAACTAACTGGTGGGTGAATGTTTTGTCTGCCTTACAACAATTTTAAATATAACATAAGCTGCGGGGGTTTTATGAAATAATTCCAACTTTAAACTGCCACCAAATTTGATAGACTAATGTTAGAGACCTCTAGTTTCCACCATTCTTCTTCTTTTAATATTACCTTTAAAATTATGTGTCATTTGATAGGGGTTCCTATTTAAAAATTTTGACTTACCCCCAAACTACCCCCTTTTCAGAGGGGGTGTAAAAAATTTGCATACATAAAAAAACTCCTTAGTTGGTTATATAAACATTCCCAGAAGTAAATCACTTTATCTGTATTCATAAGAAAGTTAATAGGGGGGGTGGGACTTTTAAGACACCCTGTATGTTTACTGTTAGCTTCATATAATTTGGTACATTATCTTTCAAACAGTCCACTTTAAAGTTATCGATTATCGTCTCACATAATATTATTTATATTTTCTGTGAATATATCTAATTAAATGTTTTGTTGCAATTTATTGTGTCTTATATATAAAGTTAATAGAAAATGAATTGCTTGGTTGAACAGTTTTTTGGTTGAGAAACCACTTTCTATGAGAATGAATAGAACCATAAATTAAATTATAGATCTTTATACAAAAAATAAAAGTAAATAACAATGTATATTTTTATACTATAGTTATTATTGCTATTATTACATTTAAGATAGTGACTTGCTCACCACTAGCAAGTTACAGTAGTACTATGATTAGCTTTTTAATTGGTAATTTGTATATAAAATTATTCCTTTTTATAATTCTAATAAGTATGAGATGGAGAAGCACTATTTTTCAATGCATTAGTGTTAGTTTTACGAAATATAACATTCCTGGCTTAACAAGGATACATTTTGTATGATAAATTAAATACATTTAATTGAGTAGATATTAAAAAATGGACAAATATAAGAAACATAAGACAAATTAAAGTCCAAACTTAAGCTCTAATAACTATAATTCTTGTTTAATATTTTATATTAATATATTTATTTACTAACACATATGCGCAATGCCGCATTTTAATTAAGGTACATTAGATTTTGAAATATAATACTGATACTGGCTGAGGATAACTAGAGAAAGAATATAAAGGAAATGTTGAACATCATGGGCTCCCACTTGCATAGACCTCATCACGAACTAGCGAGGTTCAGAACAAGTTGTGGAAGTTGTTTATCTTCCACCTAGAAGTACTTATAATGAAATACATCATTCATTATACCTGACACTCTTATAAATCAAACCACATGCGCTAAAATAATTATATATTAATAATATTAGTTAACGGATATTAAAATAGACTACAGTTCCACCCACAGAGGTGGTAGGGGCTGCTATAAAGGTAGCCCAGCTGGCTCAGTGCCGATGTGTTGGCCATTAAGTGATTCTATGAATATGAACTAGTCATCTATTTTCAATCTACATTACTGACATCATTTTGTGTGGTAACTGCCATTGCTGGGAAATCACAAATTTGTGACGGTCCAGCTACCAGATTTGTTGCTCGTTTAGAACTACCCAGGGGATCCGTACAGCTTTAAATATTTGCCGTGGACGGCATCTTGCGCTGTTTTAGGGAGCGATTAGCTAGCATAAATATAATCAGTGAGGCAGGTCTTAAATGGCTTGATGTTTTGGATTTAGCTTTGTGACAGCAGATCATTTGCTGTTTATTTATTCATTTTTAGTTTTTATTATAATAAAATTACTTTTTAACTTGTTTCCAAGTATAAAACTCAGCTTTTACATTATTTTAAATTAATAAACATGGTAGCTGGCAAAAAGCCATACGATATATATATATATATATATATATATATATATATATATATCGTATGGCTTAATACATATATTTACAATAACAATAATACATTATTCTAAGTAAATATAAAATCCTAAAAAAAATATTGTAATAAAAATAATAAAATCCTGATAGACGTTTAAATATCAGGATATTAATTTAGGGTTGTGCATATTATATAAGGTACGTATCAAAAAATAAATAAGTGGTTAAATTAAATCCCAACATACATCAAACTACTTACCCCAGGTAAGGTTGGTAACGATATGCCCAGTACGAACCCAGTCTGCGAGCCATTAACTCATCTTGGAGCCTAGCCACTCGGGCGAGCAACTAGCATGATCAGGTAGACTTTCCATAGTCGGTAAACGGGTGTTGTTAACAATGTGATGTATATAGAAGATTCAGAAAACGGAATAAGATCCAATAAAGCTTGACGATTGTCAGGATAAAACTAAACATTAGAATACCTAACACCCTTGATGATGTCAGAATATATATATGCACAACCCTAAATTATTATCCTAATATTTAAACGTATACTGTTAAATATTCACTTAAAATAATGAATTATTGTTATTTTCCCCTTCATCAATCTATAACATTTATTTATTTAATTTCTTACTTTATTTACTTTTGATATTCGGAAACTATATTTTTCATGGATAGGCTTCCACGGTCGTCACTATCACTAACAAATTCTAGTCTTCGGGGTTCGACCGCGTCAATTGGCTATGTACAAACATTGCCGACGTTTCGGCCACATTGCAGTAGGCCATCCTCAGGGCGAGACCTGACGCGGTCGAACCCCGAAGACCTAGAATTTGTTAACTATATTTTTATTTAGTAGCAGATATGTATTGTATCAATGTTTGTTAAGGTGGCTGTTTCCAAAATGTCAAGCCACCTCTGTAATTTTACTGTCAGAGGGCCAAAACATGTTTTTTTTTTTTTTTTTATTTCAACAGCACGGTTTGTAAACACTGTGTGATTATGAAATCTCCATTGTAGTGGACCATACGTTGTATGGTCAATACAGCTGTACATGTATGGGTGGGTGGGCAGGTGGGTCAATACCACTGTACATCTATGGGAGGGTGGGCGGGTCAATACCGCTGTACGTGTATAGGTGGGCAGGTGGGTCAATACAGCTGTACATGTATGGGTGAGCAGATGGGTCAGTACAGCTGTACGTGTATGGGTGGGTGGGCAGTTGGGCACATGCGTCAATACCACCGTATGTATATGGGAGGGTGGATAGATCAATACCACCGTACGTGTATGGGAGGGAGGTAGGGTCAATACCACTGTACGTGTATGGGAGGGCGGGTGGGTCAATACCAAGGCTACTCCCCTTGGGTCAATACCACCGTATGTGTATAGGAGGGTGGGTGAATCAATACCACCGCACGTGTATGGGAGGGTCTGTGGGTCAATACCACCATATGTGTGGGTCAATACCACCATACGTGTATGAGAGGGTGGGTGGGTCAATCCCACTGAACGTGTATGGGTGGGCTGGAGGGTCAATCCCACTGTACATGTATGTGAGAGTGGGCGGGTTAATACCACTGTACGTGTATGGTTGGGCGGGTGGGTCAATCCCACTGTACATGTATGTGAGAGTGGGCGGGTTAATACCACTGTACGTGTATGGGTGGGCGGGTTTGTCAATACTACAGCAGTACACCTATGGGAGGGTTGGCATGTTAATACCACCCTATGTCTGTGGTGTTCAAACAGTTAGAGTTATTTAATGTAAAATCTTCAAGAATGGCTTTTAAAGTGCCACATATTTAATTGTGAAAAGAATATAAGAATATCTAATTTATTACAAACACAAACTTATAGTCCACTAGAATACGTCTAACACAAAAGACACTTCAAGTGTTACGATACGATAATTATTACGTATCGAATCACTGAAATAGAAACACTTGTTTTTGGCGTTTTTTCCTCGGAGAGAAATGACCTCCTTAAGTAAAAATAATGCAAACTTTTAATTTATTAATGGTTTTTGTAAAAGAATATTCAGCAGTACTAGCCTTACCATTAAAAACACAGCTAATTTAATTTCAAAAAGGGTCACTTCAGTTTTAGGCAAACGAATCACCATTGTAAAATAGCAAAACATATGTTAGAAATATACAAACGAAGTTCTTAATCAACAATGCTGATGGGTGTATACTGTGTTTGTTTATAGATAGACAAAGAATTTCAATCGGATTGCTAGTAATTCTGATGTTCATTTAATTATGTTTGGTTACAATAGAGGTACTGTATTTCAGATATGCAGTTATTAAATATTCACTTTCAAATGAAGGTAGCAAAGTTAAATTCTATTTTCTTGAGTTGAACAGGTTTTAATTTTCTAATGATCGTCTTTTATGAATAAGGTATTGGAGTATTAAGTGTTATTTACTATCATTACTATCTACTATCTTTATTTAGTAACAAACTATCTAGTCTCTTTACTGTTATATAATCAATACTTAATTTTAAAGCAATACTGTTTTAAATACTTCAATGTAGTTAATGTTTAGGCCTTCGCCAAAGATATTCTAAGTGTATCGCGTTTTGAAATTTGAGCTTTTTTTAATGTTTTAATTAATTTCTCAATTACCTAAGTTTTAAGGTGTTAAAAATTCTACAAAGCTAGGACCAGAAGTGATAATCAATTATGTGCAAAATAACTACGTCTCTGATATGTAAAAATTGAAAATTATATTTTAATATAAGCCATAGACTTTTCTTTTAGTTCGGAAAATTAATGTGATTTATGGTATTAAACTAATATACGAATTAGGTTAAATGACGTTAACACTATGAATTACGTGATTTTCGAAGGTCTTGTGACTTCAAACATACTTGAGGTTTGTTCTAACTTACCATATGTTTGTGTGATCTTTTTACAAATTTGTTCCATAATTCTGTAAAAAACATCTGCAAGAAAGCTACCTAATTCATACATAAAATTCAGAAGGAAAATTTTGGGAGATAATTTATTGTTTATTCAACAATATTAACTTGTCCATAAAATTCACCAGAAAAGTTTAAAAGGTAATTTGATAGTAATCTCTGTTAGGTGTTCAACAATATAAGATATTTATGAAATACACCAGGGAGAGTTCGTAAGGTAGTTTTTTCATTGCTATTCCAGTGCCTAACATTTTTGCCTTGCCAAAAATATTTCTCCTTATACCTGAGAATTGTATGGAAGCCAATGCTGTCAGCTGAACAAAATAATAAAGAACAATCTCATCGCAGTTTTATGTATATTCCGAGTACATTTTATAAAAACACTTTATTTAAAATAACAAACAATGGTAAATACAAAGGATAGTTGGGATAACTCATACTTTATGATTCATTGTTTTACCTTGAAATAAATTATTTAGCCAATGATGTAATACTATAAAATAATAAAATATAGCATTAGATTACAATAGTTAACATTTATAATAAATAACACTCTAGAAAATGTTTTTGTGTATCTTAATAAACTGTTTCCTCCGGAGTGAATACATCCATTGTCGAACACCAGTTTAAGTGTTTATGTTACTTTCAGTTCATTTGTTATATTCCAAGACAGTTTATGTGAAGCTTATAGATCTTTAAAGATTGTCATACACTATTGTAGTTTTAAGACTATTGTATTACTGAGATGAATATATTATTAGTTATTTTCGTTCAGTTCGGTCAGATGTTAAGAGTTGAATGTGTCCCGAAAGTATTATTTTCCTGTCATCTCCCACATTTTGAAATATGTTTACTTACTATATATAGAGAGAAACATTGATGTTTTTTTTAGTTATTTCACTAACTTAAATAAAGTTAGTAAAATAATTTGTTATAAATAATATATATGGTATTCCGAAGCATGATAAGGCATTATGTATTTAATTAACAATTATTACTATAAGTCTTGAAGAGATTCTTATTGGACGGATAACTTTTATTCAATGTTTATAATCAAACATTCTAATAAAATATAAATGTAATTATATAAAATGTAATAGAATTTAAATTAATTAATTTGTCATGGAAAATGCAATGTTAGTATTGTTTTATTATTTACATTGATTTAAAATTATAATACCAGATATAAACAATCTATATAACACAAGTAGCATGGTTCATTTCAACATGAATATCCTCAGCATAGTATATCCTTCCTGTGATTCGAATTTACAGACACTGCAATTTATTAAATTGAATTATTTTACACCACTTTTATTTTTTCAGTGGTTTTGCAAATATTTTTAAGAATGAAAAAAGAGAAGAAAATATCCATATAAAATGAAAGTAAATAAACTTCTATAATAATAGAGAGCTCTTTGCTTCATCTTTCATGAAGGCTCTGTCCATCACACAGCTCAGACAGGGCTCCCGATAATGTCAGGGAGGACTCTGATAAAACAACTGTAATGTAAGGCATTTATTTAAAGGTAATGTTTTCAACTAAAAATACTCGTATGTATTATTTATTTTCTTTTGTATGACTCTCTCGAAAAGTACGGTAGAATACATACTTCAATGTCTAATGGTTTGTAATACCACTTTAGAATAGAATCTTGAAATAGGATCATTTAAACCATTATGTCTGCAAAATTAATTATTAGGAACTAATCAAATAACGACGTGTCTCTGTTAAGTGCAGCGGTGACGGCACACTCAATCACCCATAAACGTACAGCGTCATGACCCACCCACCCACCCATACACGTACTGCGTGATGACCCACCCACCCACCCATACACGTACAGTGGTGAGGACCGACTCGCCCACCCATACACGTACAGCGATGATGACCCACCCACCCACACATACACGTACAGTGGTGAGGACCAACGCGCCCACCCATACACGTACAGCGTGATGACCACCTGCCCACCCATACACGTACTGCGTGATGACCCACCCATACACGTAGAGTAGTGAGGCCCAACCTACCCACCCATACACGTACAGTGGTGAGGACCGACCCGCCCACCCATACAAGTACAGTGGTGATGACCCACCCGCCCACACATACACGTACAGTGCTGAGAACCAACCCGCCCACCCATACACGTACAGTGGTGAGCACCAACCCACCCACCTATAGACGTACAGTGTTGAGGACCAACCCGCCCACCCATACAGGTACAGTGGTGATGACCCACCCACCCACCCATACACGCACAGTGGTGAAGACCAACCCACCTACCCATACACGTACAGTGGTAATGACCCACCCGCCCATCCATACACATACAATGGTGAGGACCAACCCGCCCAACCATACACGTACAGCGTGATGACCCACCTGCCCACCCATACACTTACTGCGTGATGACCCACCCATACACGTAGAGTAGTGAGGCCCAACCTACCCACCCATACGTGTACAGTGGTGAGGACCGACCCACCCAACCATACACGTACAGTGCTGAGACCCAACCCGCCCACCCATACACGTACAGTGGTGAGCACCAACCTACCCACCCATACACGTACAGTGGTGATGACCCATCCACCCACCCATACACGTACAGTGGTGAGGGCCAACCCACCTACCCATACACGTACAGTGGTGATGACTCACCCACCCACCCATACACGTACAGTGTTGAGAACCAACCCACCCACCCATACAGGTACAGTGGTGAGGACCAACCCGCCCACCCATACACGTACAGTGTTGAGAACCAACCCGCCCACCCATACAGGTACAGTGGTGAGGACCAACTCGCCCACCCATACACGTACAGTGGTGAGCACCAACCCGCCCACCCATACACGTAGAGTGATGATGACCCACCCACCCATACACGTACAGTGGTGATGACCCACCCACCAACCCATACACGTACAGTGCTGAGAACCAACCCGCCCACCTATACACGTACAGTGGTGAGGACCAACCCGTCCACCCATACACCTACAGTGGTGAGGACCAACCCGCCCACCCATACACGTACACTGGTTGAGGACCAGCCCGCCCACCAATACACGTACAATGGTTGAGGACTAACCCACCCATCCATACACGTACAGTGGTTGAGGACCAACCCGCCCACCCACACACGTACAATGGTGAGGACCAACCCGCTCACCTAACACGTACATCTGCATTAATATTTCCTGAGCTCTCTCTACTATCTACGGAGCTAATAACATTATTTATAAGCTACTTAAGGCAACTTGTGGGCTCCCGTTCGTAAGACAAGCTTGTTTTTGCCCAAATCATTGATAGAACAGTGTACTGATATCGATTCTTAGGGATGGAAAAGTTAAGCTGTCTACGGTAAGGTGTATGGAAATTCTTAAACTGTATCATATTTATTTTTATCATAAAAATAACTAATATGATATTTCAGTTTGATATTGTTATCAAAGAGAGTGTGTACATGTAATTATTAACTATGTTTGCAGGAAAAAGTTAATGATAAACATATCATTACACACACAATAAATGTGTCTTGTGATACACAAAACAATCCTTACTTTTGCATACAAATTAAGATAACTGCAGTATTGGTACAAATATCCCATTGGTTTCACTGATTCACTTTCTAGTGTCATTAATATTTATTTACGCTTATTATTCAAAGTGTTGTACAAAAATATATTAACAGAATAATAACTGATGTAGCAAATGTTTACCATGGTTAAATTTGTTTCATTCTGGTGCAAGTTTTAAAAACTATGAAAATTAAATTTGTTTTGAGATAAAATTTAACATTCCTTTAACTATTAAAATTTCAGTAAATTAGAAATATTGTATTTTTACATCAATAGTTTTACATTAGTTGTTTCGTTACTTGTTTTTGTTCATACTTTTACCATTGCTGTTTGTTGTTTCATTGTTGATTAGATTGTTGTAGGTATTGAATCTTGGTGCCAAGGCAAATAAGTCGCATACTTGTATTTGTCGCATCTAAAAATTTGAAAAAGCGCCTGCCTTAAACCACCTATATAATGTACTAGCTGTACCCGTCCGCTTCCCTGGCCATAATATTTAGTTTTATTATATAATCGAAATGTGTAGCAAGCTTTCACTTTACACTGTATTTTTCCACTATTATTAAAATCATTATTTAATCTAATATCCAATTTAGAACAGCTAATGTAATATATAATTTACTACTATGGAATTATATATAATAATGGATATATAATAATTAAGGCCAACCAGGTGCAGGCCTACGCACCCCATCAGTCGAATGAATATAATGTAGTATTTGAACTGGGAACAAAATGTAAATACAACGAAGGTCTAATTCTTGATCTCCTCTTGGTGGAAAATACTTGAAGTATTGTCTGCTACACTCTCAAGGTGAAATGTAGAACTACAATAAATCAAAACATATACAGAACTGTTGTTGTGAGAACTTCAATCTGCTTATGGCATGTGAAACTACATTAAACCACACAGTCATATGTTTTTTGTAAACAATTCAGATTCTCCATTTGAATAACATGGGATTTTTATGAGCCCCTGGGGCGGGACCCTGTGGACGGATCTGCATCAAACTTCACAGAAACCATCTCGGGAGTATACAGGACAGCATCCTAAAGTTTCATGGCGATCGGTTGGATGGTTTGGCAGCGCATAAACTTCAAACATATATATATATATATATATATATATATATATATATATATATATATATATATATATATATATACTAGCTGTACCCGTCCGCTTCGCCGGTCATAATATTGAATTTGATTTAGAACCTAATAGCTGAATGAATTCGAGCATTTTTGCTTCTTCTACCAATATTAGATTTTTTAGGAGGCATGTCATAAAAAGTAAACTGCAAAACAAATAATTATTTACACAATAAAAATAAATACGTTTCACCACATGTTTTAATTACCGAGGAAAAAAGGTTAACACCAAATACAGATCACCTGATCAAGTAAAAGTAGTGTGTGCTACACTCTCAAGGTGAAAAGTAGAACTACAATAAATCAAAACATATACAGTACTGTTGTTGTGAGAACTTCAATCTGCTTATGGCATGTGAAACTACATTGAACCACTCAGTCATATGTTTTTTGTAAACAATTCAGATTCTCCATTTGAATAACATGGGATCTTTAGGAGCCCGTGTGGCGGGACCCTGTGGACGGATCTGCATCAAACTTCACAGAAACCATCTAGGGAGTATACAGGACAATATCCTAAAGTTTCATGGCAATCGGTTGGATGGTTTGGCAGCGCATAAACTTCAAACATATATATATATATACAAACATCCTCTTTTATAAATATAGATATATATACAAACATCCTCTTTTATAAATATAGACTAGCTGAACCTGGAGGACGTTGTCTCGCCTTTCATTTTTCATTGACATACCAAAATAAAGCAATAAAAAGAATTATAGGAAAAAACCATTATTTATTAAATGAGTGCAAGAGGGTAAACAATATTTTTGGTCTTCTTATTTGGTGTATAAATGTAAAGGTTTTTTGTAGTGGGTGCTACACTCTCAAGGTGAAATGTAGAACTACAATAAATCAAAACATATACAGTACTGTTGTTGTGAGAACTTCAATCTGCTTATGGCATGTGAAACTACATTAAACCACACAGTCATATGTTTTTTGTAAACAATTCAGATTCTCCATTTGAATAACATGGGATTTTTAGGAGCCCCTGTGGACGGATCTGCATCAAACTTCACAGAAACCATCTCGGGAGTATACAGGACAACATCCTAAAGTTTCATGGCGATCGGTTGGATGGTTTGGCAGCACATAAACTTCAAACATATATTATATATATATACAAACATCCTCTTTTATAAATATAGACTAGCTGAACCTGGAGGACGTTGTCTCGCCTTTCATTTTTCATTGACATACCAAAATAAAGCAATAAAAAGAATTATATAAAAAAACCATTATTTATTAAATGAGTGCAAGAGGGTAAACAATATTTTTGGTCTTCTTATTTGGTGTATAAATGTAAAGGTTTTTTGTAGTGGGTGCTACACTCTCAAGGTGAAATGTAGAACTACAATAAATCAAAACATATACAGTACTGTTGTTGTGAGAACTTCAATCTGCTTATGGCATGTGAAACTACATTAAACCACACAGTCATATGTTTTTTGTAAACAATTCAGATTCTCCATTTAAATAACATGGGATTTTTAGGAGCCCCTGGGGCGGAACCCTGTGGACGGATCTGCATCAAACTTCACAGAAACCATCTCGGGAGTATACAGGACAACATCCTAAAGTTTCATGGCGATCGGTTGGATGGTTTGGCAGCACATAAACTTCAAACATATATTATATATATATACAAACATCCTCTTTTATAAATATAGACTAGCTGAACCTGGAGGACGTTGTCTCGCCTTTCATTTTTCATTGACATACCAAAATAAAGCAATAAAAAGAATTATATAAAAAAACCATTATTTATTAAATGAGTGCAAGAGGGTAAACAATATTTTTGGTCTTCTTATTTGGTGTATAAATGTAAAGGTTTTTTGTAGTGGGTGCTACACTCTCAAGGTGAAATGTAGAACTACAATAAATCAAAACATATACAGTACTGTTGTTGTGAGAACTTCAATCTGCTTATGGCATGTGAAACTACATTAAACCACACAGTCATATGTTTTTTGTAAACAATTCAGATTCTCCATTTAAATAACATGGGATTTTTAGGAGCCCCTGGGGCGGAACCCTGTGGACGGATCTGCATCAAACTTCACAGAAACCATCTCGGGAGTATACAGGACAACATCCTAAAGTTTCATGGCGATCGGTTGGATGGTTTGGCAGCACATAAACTTCAAACATATATATATATATATATATATATATATATATATATATATATATATATATATATATATATATATATATATATATATATATATATATATATATATATATATATATATATATATATATACAAACATCCTCTTTTATAAATATAGACTAGGTTATTACTTAGTTGTACTCTTCATTCGTAATGGAACTGTAAACAACTTCTGTTGACTGTGTAACATTGCAATAAAGTAATTTTGTGATTTAAAAGGAAATTTATTTTTTATAAATATAATATAGTAATTGTAATAAATTAAAATTATACATTTTATAACAACAAAATATTATAAAAATGAAAAATTATTTGTTTGAATCTTTCTGTTAAGTACACAATTTAGAATGTTTTAGTTGTACATTGTTGTGCATTATACAAGTAAGTGACTTTCAAAAACTGTTGAATATAGATATATGAACAAGTAAATTTTGAATTATTTTTTTATTGTTGACTGGAAAAGTGTTCGTATAAGTTCGGACAAAAAATTGTTTATTATTTAAAATGCTAAAAGGCTTGTTCTTTGAAGTTTTTCAATCACTTAATTCGACAATAATTAATCTATTTTCAAAGAAAGGAATCAATTTAACTACAAAAACATATTCCAACTAAATTTAAGTAGCAAAGTTTAGTTATAATTATTCGCATATATATCACTAATGAATAGTAATAGGAAATG
>JAQJVL010002612.1:0-32500 GCA_035578905.1 Stictocephala bisonia
TATTTTAACTGTTTCTATATATAAAAATATCAATTACTAGTTTAAACAACCGTAGACGACCCTTACACAATCCGAAGCATCAGCCACTGTATCAAAACGTGTTTAGTAACACAACATATGTTATGCATATCTTTTAAAATTTATATATATATATATATATAAAGATATGCATAAGATATAAAGATAAGCCATACAAAATTAAATAGCACTTCATTATTCATTTCTAAGACGCCGATCACAAAGATATGGATGAATATGAGGGGTGAATGAGTGTAGATGAACGAGTGTAGTGATTATTACTATATAAGTTCGACTTACCTCAGAGAGGACTATTTATTAATAGCCCAATATCTAGGGCAACTATGGGACCTACAGCTTTACATGGAATCCGAACCACGTAGTTTTGGTCTGATTTCCAGCTAAATGACAAGTCTGACACTCAGTTCTCTTCCCTACACAATATCTGAATATTGACTACAATCCAACATGGACACCCCAGACTTCTGTAGTAGTGTCCACGTCGATGGCAACAATTGAGTGGACACCGCGTCGGTATTAAGAGGACCGAGCATGGAACTTATCGCCTACTATCTCCCAAACACTTTGTCCCCAAGTACCTGGATTACAGCACTGCGCCACCAGTGCCGACCTTAATTTCCAGCACTTTTTGATATTGTAATAAAATGTAAAAAAAACTCTCCATCTAATAACAGACGAATATTACGGTTTTTAAGGCATTAGATTGAAGAAGAATCGAATATCAATATTCAATAGTCAAAATATCGAATATAACATACTTTAAATATATTAATAGTAGTATATAGTAAGACTGTATATTGTACAATCCTACATCCACTTAATACAGTTAGCTTGGTTCAAAGGATAGGAAATGAGGAATTGAATAAAATATAGAAATAAATAAATAAATTTACCAATTTAATAAAAACGGTTATTTAGTTAGTTATGATGCTAAGATAACTAATCCAATAAACATATTACATAATGGTTCATGTTCCCTAAAACACCCAAAAATATTACAATAATAAATTCGAAGTTTATGGTGCTATATTGTATCGTGATAAAAGAAAAGTTTTAAGTTCATTTTCAAGTCAGAAGCGTGATAATAATGTCAGAAGAAAGATGACTTATAATGAGTTTTTTAATGACCTCCATTTACAATTTAAATTGCCACTTTAAATGCAGTGTTATTACTTTCTCGACTCACTTTCTGAGACTATTTAAATGAAGATATAAATTATAAATTAGTGGTAGTTTTGGAGATCTACTTTTAACACCAAGATTATAGAAGGTTATAGTTATTACTGAATAGTGGTCCATCAAAAGGATTCTAACTAATACAGATTAATTATTATTAATATTAATATGGTGAGTCCTTTTAATACCGACATGTCCGCTCAATGGTTGCTATCGACGTGGACACTACTAGAGAAGTCTGGGGTATCAATGTGGGTGATGTCAGTGTTCAGATGTTGTGTAGGGATTAGAACTGAGTATCAGGCTTTTTCAATTATCTGAAATTCAGACCAATACTACGTGGTTCGGATTCCATATAAAGCTTATATCACTTAGTTGCCCTGGATATTGGGCTAGTAATATATATTTTAAGGTTATTTCTAAGGAACAGTTGACCTTTTATAGTAACACTTATTCGCCTCTCATGTTTGCCCACACATCTACGATCGGAGTCCCAATAATGATAATTAATGAACGCATAATATAACATTAACCGGCGAAAGCACTCTTAATGAAAATTAAATTTGTGGAATTTTACTAAAAATGACTTTCTATTTACAACCTAACCTATTCCATCAAGAGTGTACAGCAGAAAAAGCATAACACTTTACAATATAATGTAAACTGCTATCAAATTATAAAAATAAATAAATATTAAATTATTAATTTCATAATATTTCTCACAAGTGTTTATTTTTAAAAATATATAAAACTAATTTTGTAATTTTAGATTGTTAAATACAAGTTTGTTTTAAAAATATCACAGTTAAATAAAAAAAATTAAACAAGAAAATAAATATTCAAAAACTGTTTATTTAGCCCCTGAACTGTTTTAAGATTATATAAAAATAAAAATAAATACACCTGGAATAACTTAATTATCAAGACAAACACATCTTTCTATACTTTTTAAAATGTCAATTTATACAATTTTTGTTTATAACCTTTATTTATATCTGAAGATGACATTATAATGTTGAAACGATCGTCATACACATTATAACATATTTGAACTGTTGACAGAGGTAATTTATTTTTATTTTTATATAAAATAAGTATACTTTGTAAAGAGTTGAAAGCTTTTAAATAAATGCTTTGTTGTATCCAATTTTATAACATGAATTAATATAAATTAATTTTGATACATGACCTTTTTGGACGTAAGCCTGCTTGTGGATATACTTAAAACATCAGATGTAACATACTTAAAAGATTATTTTTAAAAATTGAGGTTTAACTTAAGAATTTAAACGTGTTAGTCGTTATATTTGCCAACGATAGCATTTGAAATACTTTCAAATTGGACACATTAAATTGTAGAACTATAATTAAAAAATGTATACAGGGTGTCCTTAAAATACCATCCCAAAATTTACGATTGAAAAATTTAATCTCTGGGACCAATAAAGTTGGAATACTAAAAATTGGAGAGGATTAAGATAGGGGCTTCTTATAGGGAAATAATCGTAATATGTAAAAAATTAAATTAAAAAAAATATTCAAGTCGTGTGTTACCAACAAGTTCGACAACTTAAACACTTACATACAACAAGCAATACGTATTAGATTTATAAAACGTAATAACAAGCCTAAAAAATCTTCTTTCTTCATTTACATTTATTAAAATTGAGAAGAAAAAACATTTCAACATTATTACAGTAGCAAACAGACACTGACAGCATGCTTACAATATTTAATAACTCCATTTCAACCCATAAAATACTATGGAAAAAAGCTGATATCGAACAAAAAGTGTAGCCTAGTATCACCTACAGAGTAATAAAACAAAACTGTATTTAATCTGCCAATAGAAAAATAACACGGTACGATATCCTATCAGGGAGGTATTGCATTTCTACATTTATTACTGGTACAAAACATCGGTATGCAATTATTCAATTTGCTGCAGTATTTAAGCTCGTTTCTGGAATGTAATAACACCTACGTTGAAGCCATATGTCACCACACTTCTCTCTATATTCTATTCAGCGAGAGTTGACAGTCAAGCTCCACACACTGATGGTGTTAACTTGACTTATAAAGTGGTATAAGATGCTATAGTAATGAACTATCCTTTCTGTCTGAGCCTGGACTAACTGACCAATCGACTGTGGATTGCCAATGAATCAGTCTTTTTGAAAATCAAGAGTCCACGTGGACACGATCTTATTGGCCGATTTCTTATTTTGGCAGCGACAGGATGGGCGGAGCCTCACTCTCAACTGTCGGTGGACAGCGTACAACGTAATGTATATTATACTATGCGCACTATACCTCAACAAGGTTAAAAGCTTAACAATGATATTATTCTATAGGTTGTCCAAGAATTAAAGTGCCAAATTTCGGCAAATGGTTATATAGGTCAAAATAAAGAGAAAATCAAGAGTAAATTTTTTCCAAAAACGCTTTGTTTATCATATGTTTGCCATTTTGTTTTTTTCCACAACAGAATTTTTATCTCCGAGTTGGCTCAATCGATCTTAATGAAACTCGGTTTACACTCGGCTATGCATGTTAAGATAATAGAAACTTATTCTATGAAAAAAATCAACTTGATCCAATTTCAAAATTAAAAAATGGCAGCCATGTTATGTTTTTAAACGGAAATTGCGGGAAAATGGCAAAAAATACAAAACAATACTAAAATCACGTTTTTAAGATACTTTTATTACCAATCAATATTAGAAACGAACAAAAAATAACCAAAACACACTGACATTTATTTTGAGAGGCAGCAGAAAAAATGGCCTTGAGGTAAATACAAATGGCTTTTTGCTGCCTTTCAAACACAAATGTCAACGTGCCTCGGTAAATTTCTATCCGATTCTTATTTTTTTTATACTGAGAGATGGGTAGTAAAATTATCTAAAACAAACATATATTTTGTATTGTTTGCCGTTTTCCAGCTATTTACGCTAAACATATTAAAATGGCTGGCATTTTGAAATTTTAAATTGGATCAAGTTAATTTTTTTTCTTACCAAAGATCATTATTATTTTAACATGCATAGCCAGTTTCATAAATATCAGTTAAGCCAACTATGAGATAGAAATTATATTGTGAAAAAGAACAAAATGTCCGATATCTGGTAAACTAAGCGTTTTTGGAAAGATATGTATTCTTTATTTTCTCTTTATTTTGACCTATACAACCAGTTAATGAGGTTGTGAACTTTAATTCTGGTACACCCTGTATAAAGCTATTTAGAAAGTCCTCTATTTGTTGTAAACTCGTTTTGGTTGCCAAGTTTTTTTTACTATGGATATTTAAGCAAAGCCGATCAGTTTAATCATAGAGATTATACTTGGGATTACACAATATTTAAAGACATTACACAATACATTGAACATAAAAAAAATGTATTGTGTAATCGGAACGTATGATGTAAAAACTTGTACACTTAACAATAAAGGATTGGTAGACAATTTACAATTGGTTTGGATTGGAAGAAAGAACAATGGAATAATATGTAGTATACTTGGCTACAAATTATAAAACAATGAAATAGAAAAAGTAAGAAGTAAAGAAGGTATAAAATTATCGGACAGCTCAGATTCTTAAAGGAAATTTCTTTGAGTATATTTTTTGGTAAAGGATGCCAGATTTATAAAACGATCTCTCTTTTGCAATATAAATATGAAAGGTAATTGGCTCAAAAATACTCAAGAAGATTTACATGAACAAAATATTGCTGAAAGACTAAAAGAAGATGAATATCGATAGAAACAAGCTAAAGAACGAAATGTTGGGGTTCCAAGAAAAACATGTACTTAAGTCTGGAAGAAAAATGTCTGAAGAAAGAAATCAGGTTACATCAGAAAGAATATTGGAGAAAATGAAAAGAGGCAACCAGGCAGTGCAGAAAAAAATAACAATTTTTTATAGTACCCCAATAAGTATTTTTATCGGAAAAAGGAATTATATATTTAAGTATAAGTATTCTTTTTCGTTTCATAATTGATTTTATATTACAGTATAGTTTATAAATAAACTACAATATTCTGTAAAAAAATATGAATATTTTCAATAAAAGAACTACATATACAACAAACACTACAAGAATATATCATGTATGTTTCTATATCTGGTTTTAAATCCGTACAAAATTAGATTTTGACTATCTTAATTTTCCATTTGAGTGAGTGTAAAAATGGTGAAAAACTTTATTACGTTAACATTAGGGCATATCCAGCTGGGGAAAGTTCGCAGCCAACTTCCCCGTAATCAGGAGAGTGACGGTAAATTATTAAAGCAAAAGTTCGCTAACACCTAATTACTCAAACACGTTGGCAGGAAGTTTCAAAGTTGGTGGCTTCATACTTTGTACATCTTGTTTGTAGAGCCTCAGCAACTAAGGAAAACAGTTTCATGCTTAATTACGCTGTAAAATATATCACGTATTCAATTGAACATTGAAAGAATTTATTTTGTAATTATTTGATTGTTATTGATGTTATTGATATGATTTGACTTACTCTTAGTCACTTAGTTTTTACCGAAGTAACAACTGGAGACGACCAGAGTTTTATACCTGTCAAAACATTGTGTTGTTTTTGAACATTAAACACCTTGGGAATATCCGACAAATTACCAATTACAAAATAGTCTCTTAGTTACCATATTATATGTTGGCAGAAATAAAATACAAGTGAAAGTCACACATATACATAGTTTTACAATACACAGTAAGTGCAAATGTACATAATATTATGGTGATCGATTTTGAAGAAAATCACGTTTACCTTTGCTCAGATAAGAGGGATTCAGAAAATAATCATTTCAGAATTAAGAAGACTAAAAACAAATCCTATCACCCATTATTTACACACTTTGTTCCAAGTATCCGAGATTTAATGTGCCGAAAAAATAGCCTACTTGTAATTAAAAAAAAATCTCAAAGAACTTAAGAATTAAAAGTTGTCTTGTGCACTGCAAAATATTTTTAAAACATATAATTATATGAATGGAAATATGCCTTACCACATATATTTTGTATAATTTATAATCGATTCCATTGTAATGGTCTATCATGGGATCTAGACAATTAGTCTGCACTTAGGCCTTGTTATTGAGTTTATTTTTATTTATTTGTTCAGTGTGTTTCTTTTAAAACGCAACCCATGTTTGGAAATAAAAGTGACAAAGGAAACAATTAATACTTTAAACATTTTTATTATTATTATTACTACTAATTACTTTATTATTAACATTTACTTACTATTATTATTAATATTTTATTATTATAAACATTTATTACTACTATTTACGTGATTTTAATGACATTTTTGTTTAGGTTTGGTGTTCAAATAAACCACCATTATTATGTATACAACGCTCTGACCTCTTTAGTAAATTTCTGGACACCTTCTTCAAAGTTTGCTCAAATCCAAGTTTCTAACCTCAACATAATGACATTGCACAAAACCCAAATAAAGTGAACATCAATGCAAAAGTGTAAATCAGCTGATAGCCAAGGTGGAAGAAGGTCCAGGGCTACCAACCTGTAAACTTGTAATGATCTTAAACCTCCATTATCTGTACTTGTAAATAGGATTGCGTTTTAAAAGAGACACCCTGTATATTACTTATGCATTTACGTTGAAATAAATAGCACTGATTTGAAAGGAGTGAAACGATTTGAAATACGTTTAATTTTTCATTTTCAAAAGGGGAATATGAGCTGAACAGTCGTACGTTAAAATATTGCTTATTATTAATGTTATTAGCAAATTTAAGAAATATTTTATAGCGTCCTTCTTAGTTATATTTTTACCCATTAAATTCCAAGTTTTTTTTAATTGAAAAAATACTAAGCAGCATGAAGCCGACAAAGACCCCTCAAGGGAAATAAGTTCAGTAGATCTGTAGCAAGAATTGAAATAGACACTGTGACTTCACAGTGAAAAAGACCAAAACTTCACAGGAATGGAATCTATGCTAAGTGGAAATTTTCAGGTATTACGTTTTAACCATAATTTGGCGTACATTTATGATAATTGTATTTTAATTTAACTAACAGTGTTTAAGTTGATATATTTTATTTACCAAGCAAATTACACACATTTTTATGCTTCAGATTAAAAATTACTTAAAGAATATTAGTATCTGGATATGTTTATGATATGTTACTATTATAAAATTATAATATTTTTAAGCAGGGTCTGACACGGTTCACAAGCTGTGCACTTTGTTGGGGGATGTGTGAGTTTAGATAATTACTGAACGATTAGGTTTTATTTTGATAAAAAGTAAAAGATTCTTAAAAACATGTTTTCTTAAGCTGAATTGGTTAATAGTTAAAACGATAAATTCACTAAATAACAAATAACGAATTGATTATCTTATGTTAAGCACTACTTATAAACTATTTGACAATACATAATTAAACATAAATAATAATAAATAATAAAGTATGATTTTTTTTACATGCAATAATTGACCTTATATCACTTCTCATTTAAATTATTCTATGTCAATATAAGTTGTATCTATGAAGATTAATAATGATTTTTTGTTACAATTTATAATTGGACATTTATTTCCCCTAGCTTTTCTAACATTTTTTTTTTAAAGATAAATTAAATATAGTTTCGTTAAAGCAAGTTTTAAAAAGAAATAGGATATAATTTTCAAAAAGGATTAAAATAATTCTTAAAGATTATCTGAAAAACGTTATCCCGTATTCAATTTTTTGAATTAATTATGATAAAAAATATTCAACAAACCATTATAACAATTTAAATCTGTGTCAGAACATACAACGTAGAAGATAATTTCTTTGTTTCAAAACACAATGAAGATTACTTTTCTTCATAGTAACTACGAGAGCAGAGCGAAGATCAAAGACGTACGATATATGTCTTGATAGTCTACAAAGCAGACGTAAAAAACCCGTCCACGTGCAAGGACATGGAAAGGATCTACATATTACAGTGCAAGACAGAACAGTTGTTGTGTGAATCAAAAGGATTTACACTTTGAGATATTTCTGTGCATGATTTTATATCTTTGTATACATACTTTTCAGAACAGTTAAAATTTGTAAGCGTAAAATTGCAGTAAAAGTTCTACATAAAGTCCACTTAAATGACAATATCTGTATGTAACTAATATAATCCGATTTTTAATCAAACAATCATATAATTAGGGTTTAAGTTCAGAGAAAAAAGTATAATTTAATATAAAAAATACCAAAGAACTTAAGAATTAAAGTGTTTACCTATTATAAAACATATAATTATAAAGGATATTTACCACATATATTTTAATTATAAGTATATAAAGGTCTATAGTTAACCAATTATCTGCATTAAAGTTTAATGAGATTTATTTATTTTCATTATTATCATTAAAGTCAAATGTTTAAATAAATCACAAAGGAAAATAATACGTTTACCATTTTTTATTAATTATAAATACTTATTATTACCATTTATTCAATTAAGTATTAAATTATTATATTATAAACATTATTACTACATATTACATTTATAATCATTTTGTTAGGTTGTTCAATAACCATTATATGTCATTAAGTATATTAAGTAATTTTACCCTTTTTAAAGTTGATAAAACAAGTTCCTTAACCATTAATATAAGACATTGCAAAATCCAATTAAGAAAAATGAAAAATTGTAAATCATAGTACAATGGAAAAAGGTCCAGTACTCAACCTTAAACTATAATGATATTACCATCATTAATCTGTATTGTAATAAAGTTCGTTACAATTAGAACCCTTAAATGTATAAAGCATATTACATTGAAATATAGATGATAAAGGATAGTTTAAAACTTTTATTATTTAAAAGGGTTAGCTACAGTATACATAAAATACACATATAATTTAATGCAATTAAGAAAATTTTATAGGTCCTTTAGTTAATATTAATTACAACAGTTCAGTTTTTAATTATAAACATTAAGTAGAAGTTAGTTACCAAAGATCTCTCAAGAAAATAATTAGTATTTACAATTGATAGAATGTATTAAGTGAAAAAGGCAAAACTTCACAATAATGGCAAGTGGAATATTTAGGTTAGTTAACCATAATTGGCGTCATTATATAATAATGGTTATTTAAATTTAATAAATTTTAAGTATAATTTATTACCAAAATTAAACTTTTTTATTTAATTAAAAATTATTAAAAGATAATAGACGGTTTATAATGTTTACCTATTATAACAATTAATATTAACAGGGTTACGGTTACAAATTATGTTGATGTATTAGATAATAAAGGATTAGTTTATTTGATCAATAAAGTAAAAGAGTTACAAAATTTTCTTAAGTATAAAGGTTAGTTACATTATAACGATAATTCATAAATAACAAATAAAATTGATTAATATAAGTTAAGTTAACTTATAAACTTTTTACAATAAGATATTAAACATAAATAATATAATAATAAAGTATGATTTTTTTACACAATTATTATATCACTTCTCATTTAAATTATTCTATGTCAATTATAATTTATTAAAGATTAAAGGTTGTTATTATAACATTAAATAATTGGAATTTATTTACCCATATTATCATAATTAGTTTTAGTTTACAGATAACATTAATATATAGGTTGTTAATTATATTAAGTTAGTTACCATTATAATCATTAAGTATAAAGATAGTTACCATTATAATCATTAAGTATAAAGGTTAGTTACCATTATAATCATTAAGTATAAAGATAGTTACCATTATAATCATTAAGTATAAAGGTTAGTTACCATTATAATCATTAAGTATAAGGGTTAGTTACCATTATAATCATTAAGTATAAAGGTTAGTTACCATTATAATCATTAAGTATAAAGGTTAGTTACCATTATAATCATTAAGTATAAAGGTTAGTTACCATTATAATCATTAAGTATAAAGGTTAGTTACCATTATAATCATTAAGTATAAAGGTTAGTTACCATTATAATCATTAAGTATAAAGGTTAGTTACCATTATAATCATTAAGTATAAAGGTTAGTTACCATTATAATCATTAAGTATAAAGGTTAGTTACCATTATAATCATTAAGTATAAAGGTTAGTTACCATTATAATCATTAAGTATAAAGGTTAGTTACCATTATAATCATTAAGTATAAAGGTTAGTTACCATTATAATCATTAAGTATAAAGGTTAGTTACCATTATAATCATTAAGTATAAAGGTTAGTTACCATTATAATCATTAAGTATAAAGGTTAGTTACCATTATAATCATTAAGTATAAAGGTTAGTTACCATTATAATCATTAAGTATAAAGGTTAGTTACCATTATAATCATTAAGTATAAAGGTTAGTTACCATTATAATCATTAAGTATAAAGGTTAGTTACCATTATAATCATTAAGTATAAAGGTTAGTTACCATTATAATCATTAAGTATAAAGGTTAGTTACCATTATAATCATTAAGTATAAAGGTTAGTTACCATTATAATCATTAAGTATAAAGGTTAGTTACCATTATAATAATTAAGTATAAAGGTTAGTTACCATTATAATCATTAAGTATAAAGGTTAGTTACCATTATAATCATTAAGTATAAAGGTTAGTTACCATTATAATCATTAAGTATAAAGGTTAGTTACCATTATAATCATTAAGTATAAAGGTTAGTTACCATTATAATCATTAAGTATAAAGGTTAGTTACCATTATAATCATTAAGTATAAAGGTTAGTTACCATTATAATAATTAAGTATAAAGGTTAGTTACCATTATAATCATTAAGTATAAAGGTTAGTTACCATTATAATCATTAAGTATAAAGGTTAGTTACCATTATAATCATTAAGTATAAAGGTTAGTTACCATTATAATCATTAAGTATAAAGGTTAGTTACCATTATAATTATTAAGTATAAAGGTTAGTTACCATTATAATCATTAAGTATAAAGGTTAGTTACCATTATAATTATTAAGTATAAAGGTTAGTTACCATTATAATCATTAAGTATAAAGGTTAGTTACCATTATTATAATTATTAAGTATAAAGGTTAGTTACCATTATAATCATTAAGTATAAAGGTTAGTTACAATTATAATTATTAAGTATAAAGGTTAGTTACCATTATAATCATTAAGTATAAAGGTTAGTTACCATTATAATCATTAAGTATAAAGGTTAGTTACAATTATAATTATTAAGTATAAAGGTTAGTTACCATTATAATCATTAAGTATAAAGGTTAGTTACCATTATAATTATTAAGTATAAAGGTTAGTTACCATTATAATCATTAAGTATAAAGGTTAGTTACCATTATAATAATTAAGTATAAAGGTTAGTTACCATTATAATCATTAAGTCTAAAGGTTAGTTACCATTATAATTATTAAGTATAAAGGTTAGTTACCATTATAATTATTAAGTATAAAGGTTAGTTACCATTATAATTATTAAGTATAAAGGTTAGTTACCATTATAATAATTAAGTATAAAGGTTAGTTACCATTATAATAATTAAGTATAAAGGTTAGTTACCATTATAATCATTAAGTATAAAGGTTAGTTACCATTATAATCATTAAGTATAAAGGTTAGTTACCATTATTATAATCATTAAGTATAAAGGTTAGTTACCATTATAATCATTAAGTATAAAGGTTAGTTACCATTATTATAATCATTAAGTATAAAGGTTAGTTACCATTATAATCATTAAGTATAAAGGTTAGTTACAATTATAATTATTAGATATAAAGGTTAGTTACCACTATAATCATTAAGTATAAAGGTTAGTTACCATTATAATCATTAAGTATAAAGGTTAGTTACCATTATAATCATTAAGTATAAAGGTTAATTACAATTATAATTATTAAGTGTAAAGGTTAGTTACCACTATAATCATTAAGTATAAAGATAGTTACCATTATAATCATTAAGTGTAAAGGTTAGTTACCATTATAATCATTAATTATAAAGGTTAGTTACCATTATAATAATTAAAAACCTAATGATAATAGTCTATTTTAGTTCAAATTCTTTTGATTTGTATTGCACCAAAAGTATAATTATATTAATCATTAAAACTCAGACGGTGTAGTTATTCAAATAGACTCATATAAATAAAATAATAATAATAATAATAATAATATTAATAAAAAAAAAACCTGAAAAAAATTACCTACAAAACATGTCAAATGCTAACTAAAAGGAAAATACAAAAACCAAATACCAATCTTGTTCTCCCAAAGTGAACCAACATTTAACCAACAACTAATTAAATGTTTAGTTATTTTCACATGAATAAAATTAATACGTTCATGTAATATTACACAGTAGATAAAGTTGAAAAAATCAAATTTAACACCTAAAAAATTTCAACTAACGTACAATTTGAAAATATGATGAGGGTTTAAGTGGGGAAGTAATGCAGCAATATTGAATACAACATACAAACTATGTATAAAAACTAATCTATTACATTTCAGTGAAGTGCTTCTGAATTCTAATCGTAGACAATAAAAATAACCTGAATTCTAATTGATTTTATTGAAAATCAAGCAATAAGACTTATTTCACCAGCAATTAAAACTACACCCACTAATGCTTGCTTTGACAAACCACACGTGATGATTCCAAGAAACCCTTTATTTACATGAAAAGTATTTAAGACGGGTCCGGACACATCGTCACAGAACACATTTCGTTACACTTTTGGGGAAAGCCCTGTAATGGTCACATTCTACTAACGACCCCTCCGATGACCACCCAAGATGTAACATTTAACCCAAACTAATGTTAGACCCTGTAATATGTTAATCTAGAAGTTTTTTTTTATATTAATGACGATGATAAGGCATGAATGCTTAGTTCATTAGTAAACTCTAGCACCTAAATCAGTAGGTGTAGTTATTTACAAACAATCGTTACTTGATCTTTGTTCTTACAGTAACTAGGCTTGCATGACCTTGACCTAGTTTTGTAATTATGTATTTAGTTATGTTGGGTTTGGTATCAAGTAGATTTTATAAAAAGCTTCCAATTTAACTGTCAGCAGAAAACCAGCTGATTGTGACCAACATGTGGAAGAACCACACTTCAGATTGCCGTAACTTTATATATATTAACAAAATATAATCAAATAACATGAATTTTATACAAATAGAAAAAAGTATTTAACAGTACATCACACTATTATAATCACCAACCATTAAATGAATTAACTTCAAAGAAAATAAAGAATGTCAGCAAACCCTTTATCTCTTAAATCGTTAGAATATAGAATTGTTTACAGTGCAAGAGTTATTTTGAAAATTATTAATAAACTTTGGTCTTTCTACCTATCATCAAACTCCGCTGTACTGTAATACAAACATATAAAATGTGTATCAATTAATTTTAATAAAATAACTTGTTCCAAAATGTAAAATCAGTTTGCAAAAAGTTATTAAATTTCCTGTTCAGTGATTAAAAATACAATGCAATAGAAGGCAAATTTTTTCGTAATAACTTAATGATGCATTTTACGAATTCACTCTATAAAAACCTAATAAATTGTATCCATAATGCACAACTTTTCACTATCTTTTTAGAATTTTAAAATGAAATAAATGATGAAAAACCACCTTAAAACATTCAACCTAAGAGTAAGAACAATATACATTATATTTTATGAATAACAGTATGGACCAAAAATAGGACTTCAAAAAGTGATAAATGGATCAACATAACAGAACTATGTATTCAATTTTCAACAAGAATAGTGATTTGCTTTCCAGCCCAATGTTTAGGAAATTGAAAATCAAAATGTTTACATGTAATTAATTTTTAATGAAATTTTGAAATAAATTTTTAATACACTATAAAACAATTCCCTATCAAAATTGTTTCAAGTATTTATACACTTCAAAGTGTCAACTAAGAACCAATACTAAATAATTCCTAAATGGAAATTCACATCTTTCCTAAAGTTAATTAAATTCGTTGTGATGAAAAAAAACAATTCTAATTTTTGAATATAAAAAATAATTCATAAGTTAATAAACAGGTGAGTGGAAATATTATGGTAAAACACATACACTTAAATGACTTCTCATTAAAATGAAATCTTGTTGGTACATAACTCACAGTCAAAAAAACCATCAAATTAGACAGCAATATAAAAAAATATTTCTTGGGTTCAGGGGACCCTAAAGTTGGAGTTATTTGACTACTAAAAAAATTTTTTAGAGATAAATATCTTACTAAATCTAAGTATTTTAAAGAGGTTATAAAGTCCTTTCCGAGTAGCCCCGCCATTTGATTCAACAGTAGTCTTATTCTTTAACATATGAACCATCTCCTGCCCTTTATTTAACACGGTTGTCCTTAAATCGATTTACCCTCACAAACAAAATTATACTTTATAAGTGATTACAAGACTACTATTAAAAATAAGTTTTATTTACAAAAGGTCAAAAATAACTGTAAGCGAATTCCAATTTATCCCCAACCATGATAGTATAAACAGATTCAAAAGTAAACACGGCGTGCTGATGCCAGCTTTTTACCCGTTTGTGGTTAGCACTTCAGGTTCTGACACTGTTAGTTCCAGAACTAATTACTAGAAATCTGTACTTTA
This sequence comes from Stictocephala bisonia, assembly GCA_035578905.1. Taxonomy (NCBI): domain Eukaryota; kingdom Metazoa; phylum Arthropoda; class Insecta; order Hemiptera; family Membracidae; genus Stictocephala; species Stictocephala bisonia. The sequence goes on from JAQJVL010002612.1 coordinate 14,839, forward strand.
TTTTTCAGTTTAAGCTTTCAAATTTCCTTCGGATGCTGGTTCAACGCCGAGATTCAACCACCCCTGGAGTCGATCCTGTGAGCCCAAACATGAGGCGAGAGGCATACCACCACTTCCGACTTCCCGAATCGTGTTAATTATATATATACAAAAATAAACAAATAACATGACATATATTTACCAAATAGAAAACATTTTGTACAGTTCGTATCACAGATAGTAATCGACCAACAACATTTACAAGAACTTAACCTTCAAAGAAAGAATATCAAATTGAATTGTCAGCACTATCTTCCTGTATCATCTCAGATATCCAGTCCAGGAAGTAGGAGACCCTCGTGTAAAGTCCGGGCAGACGGGGACGTCCACACCCTATTCCGGCGGACACCACCCCCACTATCAACACTTCTGATCCCTCTTCCTCCCTTATCATCAGAGGACCTCCACTGTCAGCCTGTAATACAAACATATATGAAATGGTGTATCATTAATTTTATTAAAAATAACTTGTTCAAGATTATAAAAATACAGTTTGCAAAAAAACTACAATTAACTTTTTTCTGTTTCAGTGATTAAATTAATACAATTACACATTTAACGTGTTTTTAAGCCGGCTAAGATTTTATTTGAGTAAATTTAAGAAGCCATTTACGAATTCACTCTATTCAAAAACCTAATAAATGGTACCAGGTAACTGGCACAAACTTTCTCCCTATCCCTTTTTTATGTCAGATTCTTTGAAAAATGAAAATTAATGGATGTAAAAACACACCAAAATAAAAACATATGTTCAACCTAAGGAATGTACAAACAAAACACTTATTTTATTTAAATAAACGTATGGACAAAAATAGTCTTCAAAAACAGCTGTACAATTGATCACATAACCAGACTTTATGCAATCTTTCAACAACTTGAATAGTGGATTCTGGCCTTCGGCCTCCAGCCCCAACTTAGTGAAGTGATAAGTAAAATATTTGTCATTGTAATTTACATTTTTACTGAAAGTTTGATAATAATTATTAGAATACAACTTTAAAACATTCCACTTTAAACTATTTTTGTCAGTATGTTATCACTCAAAAACTAGTCAAGTAAGAGACATGTGGTTTTTACTAAAATATTTTAAAGTGTAATTCACATCTTTCCTAAAAAATTAATTAATATCGTTTGAGCTGATTTTGAAAAAGAAAAAAATCTAATTTTTGCCTATAAAAAAAATTCAAAAAGTTAATAAATGGTCTGGAAATATTAGCTAAATACACATACACATGAAATTTCATTAAAATTGATCCATCCATTTGGTCTCCAGTGAACTGCACATACACACAGACAGACACACATACGAACAGACACCAATATAAAAAAAATATTTTTGGGGTTCAGGGGACCCTAAAATGGATTTTTAGACTAACCTGAAAACAATTTTTGTGACGATGACAATACTTTCTCTATACGCATATGGGAGAAAGTAAAAAAGTCTAAGTTATTTAAACTTCAGTGTTACCTGACAAGCGTCCTTGCCTCCGTCCTCGGAGCCCGCACACAGCTGTGACTCCAACACCCTCAGTCGTTTTCCTTGTAACTTGAACCACTCCTGGCACTTGGGGTTTGGAACCACGGTCAGATGTACCTTCTGAAGCACGTCGGATTGTACCCCTGCACAAACAATACATGGTTAAAAACTGCCTTATAATGTGTATTTACAAGACCTAACTTGTGATGTTAAAAACAGTGAATTTTATTTACAGAAAGACAAAAATACTTTAAGTGAATTTCAATTTATCGCAAATAACACATGAATAGATTATAAAAGATTAAACAAGTGAAACACTACTTTTCAGTTAATGAATATTTAATTTGGCTGAAAAATTAGTACTTGATCCTGATTAAAAAAAAATCAGATTGTCAAGAATTTTTTGAAAACTTACAAACATTTTTAAACCTGCTCTTAATATCAATTTGTTAAAAATATTGTGCATGACAGACAACATTTTCTCACAAACCTGAAAATAAAAATCGTTATCTAAGATTATGTTCTCGAAGCCTAATTACACATTAAAGTACCTTTTGTCTTAATAAAACAAATCATAATAAAATAAACATCGTAAATTTTTTGTCACAACGAAAAAACACTTACCCTTGGCGTAATTCTCATCGGTCCATCCCCATCCTGCCACCTCAGCTTCTAGATCAGCATAGGTCGGAGCGGAAGGCCCAGGGAAGCAAGCAGGCCTCACGGCGGTAGTCCAGTCCAAGAGGTTGTCAAGTAGTAGCAGGGCCAGGTCGTGGTGGTGGGTGCGGCAACTGTAATCTGGGTGGATGACGAGGCGAGCTACCGGAAGTGCCGGTGGTCCGGCTGTCCGGAGGTCGTGGGCTCCAACCGTGACCCGGACTGACTTGGCACTCACCACCTGCCCACCACTGCACAGACAGTGGGCTGCCGTCAACACCCACCGGCTGTTGACTACAGTCCCCCCACACTGGTGGGTGGAGCCCCTCCTCACTGACACCAGCCAGGGGAACTCTCCCTGGGAGGCGTTTTGGCCACCGACTATCCTTGGGGCTGCAGCCCTTACAGCTCTGACTTGGCCACAAGGCACATCTGCAACTGTATTTAAGAGATACTTTAAATCTGTATCTATCTATCAAATGTATCTAGAATAGAAAAAAATCGTATGGCTTTTAGTGGAGAGAGATTTCCAACTAAGACACAGTTTCTCTCACCTGTTTAAAGAAGCCTATTTATGTTTTTAAGGTTAGTTGGACCACCAGCTTAGCGTGAATTCCGAACCACGGGAGTGGAACAGGAGTAAAATATAAAAACTGTAATACTGGAAATCGAACCAGTGTAAATTGGCGAACTAAGACAACCCACCGCCATACTCCGGCCACTCCTTTACAGTAAAGTTACGGAAGTATTTTCTCTGCTTCTTAGTGTAAATAATCATTGATTATTCTAGTAATAGTTTGTGAAAATTAATTTTATTAGGGATATCTTTTATAAAATACGAGATTGCTTTGATAATAACCTACTTCATTGAAACATCAACAATAAATTGATCGGATGAGAAAAAAAAAACAAAAAACAAAATGTTTTCCCAATATTGAAACTGACGGCTTGAGGAAACGAATTCATTTAATTTTAATCAATTCATTTAATTGATCTACAATATTTTGAACCAACATGACCAAAAATTCACTAGCTGGGAAGACGATAAAATAGTGGTAGGTAAGGATTTATTAAAATATTTCTATGGGCTTTTCTTTAATATATTTTATTGTCATTGTTCAGTTTCTAAATGCACATAACAATTTTGACCGCTTATTTCATATGTTTACCAAACAAATTCTTTCCCACAAAGGTGACAACTATTTTGATGTATTTAGCCAAATTATAAAATTACGTAACAGTGCACTGAGTATTGGAATTGAAACATGATTATTCTAGTAAGAATATTTGATTAAGTGTCTATAATCTAAATTTAAAAAAGGAGAATTTCTTAAATCTCAAAGGAAATATATTTGAAATGAAATATGTGCTTGATCTGAATTAGGAATCTAAAATGTAATCATGACATTTATATCATAAAAGTTAAATTTGTAAAACATTACTCACAGTTTGTAGTGGTAGCAGCAGCCAGTTCCAGTACCAATGTAGCAGTCAACAACACAGTCCCCTTCATGTCGGTGACAGATACTACAGTACTTGATACCCGCGGGTATATATCCCTTAGTGCCGGAACAGGAACTCCCGCCACACCACAGTGTTGCATAAGGGTTAGTAATACAAACTAGCTTACTTAGTATTACATTGACTCAAGTAGTTTTTGTTCAAAAATACACATACAACTTAGAACAAAGTATGTGTAGCAGTTAATAGTTTTACTAATATAGAACTAAATTACACATTTATTACAAATCTTTCTATATCATTTAACACATTATATCTCCAGAACACCCATCTACATACTTTCTATGTTGACGGCTCTCCCACCCATGCACACACGTTCTGATATGGCCGACCACCTACACAAATTCTATGTTGATGTCACTCAAACACAATCTTACATGTTTTTTAGTACCTGTTTTTCTAGTAGCTGACGGCCCCCTCTCACTCATACATATCAAGTCAAAAATTCCTTTATTTACAACATCTTCAAGATATGTAATATAGTCAAGTTAACTAGGTTAAAACAGAATAATATATTAAAATAAACTATATCAACGTGAAATACAAAAGTGACTAAATGTTATAATTATAAAAGTCAAGAGTTAAAAAACTCATCCAGAGAGTAGAATGGATTTTCTTTCAGCCGCTCTGGAGAATGGATTCTTTGCTCTGTCTTCTTCGCAGGCGTTGGTTGTCTGTTCCCTTTATGGCCCCGATGTAGCTTGGTGTATGGGATGGCAGAATGTGTTGCACGTCTGGTGTTATATGTATGCAGCTGTTATATGTGATCCTGTTGTCAATGGATGTGGTGTTTTCATGCGAACTTACGTGACAGTTTCCAGTATGAAGAGGCCAATCACAGTAAGGATATTGCATTCATTGAACCTCTCCCTACATGACTCCCTAGATGTTAGATCTCCAAGTATCTTTATTGCTCTCCTCTGTTGAATGAGTAACCACTGCATGTTTGTCTTGAACGTACTTCCCCAGACCAGTAAGCCATAACTCAGGTGCGTTTCAAAAAGAGAGTAGTAGGCTATTTTGCAGTGTTTCTTGCAAAGGTTGTCTCTGTGGGTTGTCCAGTTTAGTTGTTCATCTATCGTAATTCCTAGGTAAATGGTGCTATTTGAAGTATCTAAGTCTGCAAGTCTTGTAATATTTTTATTTTTATTTCCGAAAATGAATTGTTTTGTTTTTGATTGGTTCACAACTAGGTTGTTCTATGCTGACAGCACCACCCACTCGTACAAGTTCTACGTCAACGATCCACCCACTCACCAACACACAATCTATTCTGGTGGTCTCTCACCCAACCTACACGTTTTTTGTTTACGACCCTCTCACTCACCAACACACATTATCTGTTGTCGGGATCCATCACCCCCTCAAACACGTTCTATGTCAACTATACTCCCACTCACCAACAAACATTTTATGCTGACGGCCTTCACCCACTCATACACGTTATATGTATGAGTGGGTGAAGGCGATCCTCCCACCTAACAACACAGGTTTTATGTTGACAACCCTCCCGCCCACCCAACACACATTATATGATGTCGGCCTCCTTCCACTCATAAATGTTCTATGCTAACAGTCCCCCACCCACTCACACACGTTCTATGTTGACGGCCCTCCACTCATACATCTTCGATGTTGACAAGCTTCCCATCCACTAATACACGCTCTCTGTTGACGACCCACCAACCAACCAACACACATTCTATGATGACAATCCTCCCACCCACCAACACATATTCTGTGCTGATGTTCTTCCAACTAGTCATACATGTTCTCTGTTGACGACCCATCCACCCACCAACACACATTTTATGCTGACGGCCACCCACCCACTCTTCCACGTTTATTCCACCTACCAACACACACATTGTATGCTGACGGCCCACTCATACACGTTCTATTTTTTCGGCCCTTCACTCATTAACATTCTATGTTGACGGCGGCCCTCCCACTCAGCAACACAGATTCTATTCTGACGGTCCCTCACCCACTCATACATGCTCTATTTTCAGGACTCTCCCACCCACCAACACATATTCTATGCTGACTACCCCTCACCCACCAACACACATTCTACAATATCGGCCCCCACCACCCACTCATACACTTTCTATGTCAACGATCCTCCCACTCATCAACAAACATAATATGTTAACGGCTCCCCATCTACTATTACCCGTTTTATGTTGACGTTACACCCACCCACCAACATACATGCTATGCTGACGGCCCCCACCCACTCATAAATGGTCTATGCTGACGGTCCCTCACCCACTAATTCACGATCTACGTTCACGACCCTCCCACTTACCAACACACATTCTATGCTGATGGCCCACTACCCACTCATACACGTTCTATGTTGACGACCCTCCCACTCACCACCACACATTCCACGTGGACGCTCCCCCCACACAATCATACACGTTTTACTTTGATTCGTTTTCCACCCTGCATACACGTTTTATTATGATGGTACGTATAATAGACTATGTGAGGCAAAATTGTTTTGTTCCTAATATATTAGTAATGTTTTATTTTAATAGGCATTAATAGGCTTATATTTTTATAAAAAAAATATTATAAATAAATTACATGAGATACTCTACTTGAATTAGTTTAGTAACTTTTTCTTATTTTGACTTTGGGATAATGAAGCCTATTATTTTGTCTTTCCCAAAACAGAGTGTATTTACTTATTAAGTATAACTAATTGATAGTTTTTTTTATTTCAATGTTTACAGTTATGTCACACCAAACACCGTCGTGATATTAGATAACTGTGAAGGCTATTTGTACAATGCGGGTGGACCTTAGAGTTTAGAAGTATTTCCTGGACATGTATTAGTTCCTAGTTTTATTTTAACAATAATAAACTATCTGTAATATATTTATATCAACAATTATTATTTAATATAATATAATTTTAATTAAATATAATACATATTTTTTATTTCATTTAACAAATAATATATAACGACATTAGAAAAACTTTTAAAAAAGAAAAATTCAAAATTGGTTTTAAAACAAATAACAATGCATTTAACATAATAAAAAAGAAATCCACCTAAAAATTACATAAAATCAAGAAATATTTGACAAGTCAGTAATTTACCAAATTAAATGTTCAGACTGCCCAAACTATTATACTGGACAGACAGGACGATCATTTAAACGCATATTTAAACAACGCATACAAGATATAAAGTCAAACAACAGGATTTCAATGAAATCTTCTTTTGCAGAACACTTACTAAACAATAATCACAACTGTACAAGTATGAAAACCAACATGAAAGTTATAAAATTCAGATCAAAAAGCAAAAGACTAAATTCTCAAGAAGAACTTGAAATTTATAAACTCAACCAAGAAAATCCCAAAAATTTAATTTAGAGCATGTTAATACAAAAAAAGAAACCCAATATTAAAAAAATCTATTCATATAGGAAACAACACACAATGACAATTAACCACTAAATCACAAACATTTGCCAATGTAACATATGTTTCCTTTATAATAATTTTTTATTTTATTCTATTTGTTTTGTAACAGTTTAGAAAGTAAACACCTATGAAGATAGTTTGCCGAAACCGGTCGGTGTTGATTCAACAAAATGTCAAAGTGTGCTCAATTGTTGTTTTATGTTATAACTTTCGGAAGCAGTCTTCGGAATTACAACTTTTCTACATTTTTAATTTTATATGTATACATTTTTTTAGTTATTAAATTGTTTCAATTTAAAAAATTGGACATCATAATTGTTGTGATATTAAACAAAGTATACATATTGGACGCCTCTTTCCCTTATCCAAAAGTGCTTTTTTAATTACTCGAAAAGCCTTCTAAAGAATTAACTATTTTTATTACTATGATATAATTTTATCGAGGTAAAAATATTGAATCTCACATTTAATGATTAGTAACAATTTTGAAAAACAGATGAATCTTTTTTTATCATTCTGTTTGGTGATAAATCGCCTTCAAAATGAATGACTTGCTTCAAAATTTGAGTCTTATTCAACTAGTCCTAAAGTATTCGGAGAAATGTAACTACTCGTGATTGTACATTCTGGAAAACCACTTTGGAAATTATATCTAGAGTTGTTTTTTGTGGTTAAATTTCGACAGTAATTTAACCGATAATGCATGTTTTCTGCTTCTTACACAGCTTTATAAAAATGCTTTTATGTTTACATTCGAATTACAATTCGAATTAAAAACATTGTGAATTTTATACATTTTGTATATAACTTGAACGTTGGTGGGTGAAGCCGTAACAGGGGTGCTAGTTACAGTATAAAGAGCAGATTTAGTAAGTCACCCAGTTGAATCTTTAAGGGAGGTCATAAACTAATAATATTAAATCATAAACAAATCATTTTGAAGTATTTATTGTTCAGTATGTTATTGTGAGGAACTGGTATCGTTAAATGTACTCTGGTTAGGGTGGGATTAGGAAAGTTTTACCTAAACCTATTATTCTTTTACATTATGAGCTGCCTATTGAGAGGAATACTATTGGAAGAATGATTTATTTAACACGCTCGGTCACCGCATTAAAGTTGATGCGGTCTTCAGACTCTTACTAAAAAATGAAGGAATTATGTAAGTTTGGAATCCACCCCAACATATATCCCTATAAAAGATTAGGAATATTTATAATAAAAACAATTTTTTATTAGATATAAATTGCACTTTCAGTTAACTATTTGTTGTTTAAATTATTTTATAAGATTTAATTTGGCCCTGCATTGTATAATTTAGCCTGTTGGCTTTAGCTGTTGTAGGCCTATATATTTTTCTCAATTCAATGCCCATCTTCTCTTATTGTAAGTTTATTTTTTATTATGTTTTCAAATAACAGTGAAATGAAAAACGTAACACTAGTTTATTACACATGTAATTATAATAAACTTTTTTTATGTTTTTCATTTCACTGTAATTTGAACACATATTTTATGTTTGAATAGGCTACCACACACCTATAGGCCTACCACTAGCCTATCAAGCCTTTTAGTGCTACTCCAGATATCACATTGTCCTTTAAATAAAAAAATGTGATAAAATAAATACAGATAAGAGTGACAAAACATTACGCCTTGGTAGTTTAATTTAAAGCCATTCTGACCTACATCATAAAAATATTGGAGATTTAACTCAAATTTTAATCGCTAACATAATAATTAGCGATGTTATTTTAATTGATGATAATATACTTGTACGTAATTTTATTTGCATTAATTATATAAATTAGTAATAATTATTATTACCACGTTTTTGGTGTTAATTTTAAATTGACCTTGGATGCACATCGAACAGAAAACATTTAATCAACAATTAAAAACAGTAAATAACGTTTTAGAGATATTCAAACAAATGCTTTGACACATAAAATTTAGTGTTATTTATACGAAGTTAATATGCTTCGGAATATTTATTTATTTACTATTGTAACTCATGAGAAACTGTATTTTCTTCGTATTACTATTAAACATGACCACCTGGAAAACATCTTGTAATTTTTTATGTGCTTTATTTCTTATAGCAAAATACATTATATTTAACATCAATTCGATATTGAAGTAGATCCCCACACGCTATATAGGTACCACAGGTAGATCAATTATAGTTGCAGTATAAAATGTAATCCTGACATTTTCTTACTCCAAATCTGTTTATTAGTTTGTTAATCGGTGATATTAATTGTACAAGATGTTATTAACAATAATGTGAAATATTTTTACCGCAGGGTATATTATTTACCATTCCGTTAACCTGAAAATTAATTAGAATAGTTTAAATACCCAGAATAAGTGTTTTATAAAATATATTTGCTGTTGTTGGATTGTTCATTATTGTTAATTTGTTGGTTATTTTTAATGCGTTTGTTTTTTGAACGTTTTTATCACTGAACGCCTCTAAAAATTTAACATATTTTTAATTTGTCAATGGGAAAATAGTTTTAAAATGTTCATATTTTATATTTGATTTATATTTATAAACTATGTTTTATGTAATATTGTATAGTAGTTAAAGGGCAACTTTAACTTTAATAAAAGTGTAAATTTCAAAATAAAGAATGCGATGATGAAACTTTCACATAGTGGTATGATAAATATCACAAAAACAATGCACTTGAAAGTATCACCACTTTAAAACACGCCATTTGTTCACAGACTCTTTTAGAATAAAGTGTATTTAATTTTTTTTTCAGACCAATAATAAAATACAAATTTGAGACAAAAATAATCTAATTACTACTTTTTTGTAGTTTGTATTATATGATTAAATATAAGTTACTATCCTGTTATACATGATGCACATTATCAGCTGTTATGTCACTGGTATGCATGCATATAAAATGTTTCTTGTAGGTTGGAATTAACAACATAACTTACTTATGTGGCTTTGTTTTGATTGAAAATGTCAATTGACTTAAAATTCATTAAATTTCGCAGTAAATCATAAATGATTTTAAAATAATGCTTGATACTTCAAATAATATGCAACGAATTTTTCAGCAATACACTAAACCAAAATCTTAAAAAGGAGTATTTTATAAAAGTAAAAAATATATTGAAATGCTGTAGTTAAAATTAATTGTGTTGTAAACGTTTTACAAATAAATAACAATAGACTAAGTTTCTATTGTTATCAAAGGGCTTATAATGAATAAAACATGACCATTGTTTACCATGGGCAAAAAACAGTTCGCATTGCAGTTATTGTTAAGGAATTTAAACCATAAATAGAGAGATACATGCCCAATGCCCGTTATATGTCTAAATGAGAAACACAACATTTTTTATAAGTGTTTTTGTATTTTTTGTAAAAAATATTAAGTAAAATGAAAAAAATCATAACACTATAGATAATGTGGAGCATAATAAAATAAAAAATATATTTAGATCTATTATTATGTATTATTAATATAATAAATCAAGAGGACACAAGTTTTGGCACTAGGACAAATAATTACCTATTCTGTCTATTTATTACTATTCAAACATGATTGTTTTCTATAGTTGTATTTGTACACATACTAAAATCAAATTTATTTTTGAAAATTTTTAAAACTATTCATTCATCAAATTATATCTAACAAGCATAAAAGTAAGACAATTTGCTCATTTAAATTATCAATTCGAAAAAGTTGTTGATAATTGGAATATTTAGTTGTCAATGAATTAACAGAAAAAATAATAGTTTTAATTTTTGATAATGACAGTTGTACTAAGTAATTTGTAATTGGAAGGAACATTTTCGATTATTAATTGGATATATTTGGAATTAATGACGGCATAGAGGATTTGAGATAAAATTCCGTTGATGACTTGGTAATATATGAAACATAATATATATTTTAGATAATGTTGAGACAAAAATAACTGTAGTTTGGAAAGAGAAGTGTTTTTTTATGTGTGGTAAATATATAAAGTGAAAGTCAGTGGACAGCGGAGTTTTCATTTGGTGTTGCTGAACAAAGGACGTGGAACTGTGTTGATTTTGGGAATGCTGTCCTTTGATACAACCAACCCTTTTGACTCCATCCAAAATGAAGTTACTTCGTTATATTATCAACACGTGGACGTGGTTTTTACTGGTTTTTGCGTTTTGCATCTTTGTAAAATATTCTACGCAATTTTCCCAGTTTTTTTAATGTTCAATGTGATAATGGAACATATATTTTTATAGATATTTTAAAATTATAATATAATAAAATAATGATTTATATACGAAACAGTAGGCAAGAAGGTTATCTGGATGATGAGCATCTACATACTAATCCAATGTGGCGGCTCAATGGTTAAGGTTTTGGACTGCGGAAGGCATGGACCAAGGTTTGAATCTTGGACTGAGCTGACAGTCGTAAATAAAGTTAAAAAAAACACTAATAATTATAAGGAATCCTTTTGCAAGTATTTAAAATAGACGTGCATTTTTCTTGCATTACCTTTTAACAAATAAACTTGTCATTATTCTTCTAGGCTGTCAATAAATAGTTGATTTTTTAATACAGTCATCTACAACTGCTTTTTTATTACCAGGTACCAAGATATTAGGATGGATTACAATACACAATACAACAATACAATACAATACACCAAGATTAAGGATTACAATAATGGTATACTTAAACCCATTGTAAATTGCGTGCGGACAACGCACGCGCGATAGGTTCTGTCTCTCACCACGCATGACACCTGACGATGTACATTCTCTTTCTCAGCAGTCCCAACACTCTAGCTACGTGCTGCAGGTTTTATATTAGATCTGATATTGTGATAATAAAACTAATTAATTATTTTATTAATTTAATGTGTAGTTATTATAAAAAGAAATAAGTACTAATTCAATAATGCTACCAGAGGAAATTGACGAATTTTTAATTTTATTAAAACAAGTGCTAAACAGAATTATTTCAAATTTGATGATACATATTATACACAATCTGATGGTCTTGCAATGGGCTCACCTTTATCATGCATACTTTCCAATATTTACTTAAACTATATAGAAAACGAATTTATATTCTCAGATCATAATAAACAAAAAAGTAAATTGTAAATACCATCGCTATGTTGATGATACAATACTCCTGTTCAACGGAAATGTTAAACAGCTTGAATTATTACACAAATATCTAAACAATATAACTCCAAATCTTAAATTCACCATGGAAATTGAACAATCAAATAAAATTAACTTTTTAGATTTGACCATAAACAAAATAAATAACAAATTTGATTGCAGTATTTACAGAAAACCAACTACCTCAAACCAAACCATTCACTCTACATCTCCATCACAAAAGTATGCAGCATACAATAGTATGATATACAGAATGTTAATGACCCCCTATCGCACAATAATTAATTATTTATTTATGACTACATAACAGATACAGGTAAAAAACCTAATACAGCCATTTTGACAAAACTATAACTACACAACAATTATTTTCAGTACAAGAATAAGTAAACTATGCTAAAAATATATAATACAGGCTTAACAGTAATAATCAACTATGTAGCGTGAGCTAACAAATAATATTTATCCAAACATAAATTTAGAAACAAAAAGAAGTTAAATAGTGCAGTGAATATCCATTTTATGAAAGTGAAGGAAATTTATTTACTTCAATTAAAAACAAACTCATTTTTGAATTAAAAACATCTATTTCTGTTTTAAACTTATTTAGTAGGCGAAGTGCTTTAAACAAAGACAAATTATAAAATTGTACAGTAACACTTCGAGGTATGTAAAAACTATGGATGAACGCAAATTACTTCTAGGGACATATAACTTAATTTTATCTAATAAATAAGAGCTATCAACAAAATTGTGTAATACTTTGAACACCAAAATGATATTTGATTTGGCTCTTCTACTGGCTAACGATTCAAATGAAAACAAAACTCTCAATATATCTGCTGAGAGATCTCTAGGACAAAAAATATTAAATCGTTTAAAATATAGGTATCTTAAGAATCTATTTTGAATGGCCTCTATTGATGATATGTGGTAATGTATATATGGATCCCAGATTGGGGCACAGTATTCTAGTCTGCTTCTAACAAATGAAAAATACAAACCGATTATAGTTTTTATGGAAGAAAATAACTTGGTGTTTCTGGTGATAAATCCTAGCATTTGGAGTGATTTATTAATAATCATTGAGTTTATGTGAATGTCAAATTTGAAAAACAAATCAAAGATTACACCCAAATCCTTTATGTGTGCAACATTTTCCAATGGGATTGCATCGATGTTGTATCTTGAGGGATGTATTCCCTTTTTCCTCGAGTATGTTACAACAAAACATTTTTTTATGTTCAGGCATAATTTGTTTTCTGAACGCCACATTATGAGAAAGAACTAAACATAATTAAACACATCTCTCAATCAAAAGGATATGGATCCAATATGGTTGACAGGCTCATAACAAAACAAACAAATAGACAAAAACAAAATAATATAGAGCCACGTGACAAAAAGTATGTATGTATAGAATACTCACACATTATACAACAATCTTTATCTAAGAAATTGAAAAAAAACATGGAATTGAATTAATTAGCTTTCAAAACAAATAATAAGACCCTCAATCAATTAAATAACACCAAAAAAGATATTGAAAAAGGTGACAAATCAAGTACATATAAAATTAAATGTGCTAGGTGTTCAAGCATTTATGTTCATTCAAAACCAGATATAAAGAACACCATCCTAACCCGAAAACAGACAAACAAAAATCAACATACGCCCAGCATCTGGTTGACAAAAACCATGATATTAATGATCTAAATACTGGCCTACAAATTCTACACACATGCAGAAAAGGAAATAAATAAGATACTCTTGAAGAATACGGGATATACAAAGCACATACTGAAAAAAACCACAATGAAAATATTTTAAATGATAAACTACAGTTTAAATCCTATTTTATTTTTAATAGTATTTTAAGTAAAAAAACAACACAAAGGAAACAAAGGCCAGCTGATAACACCACTACACCTGGAATAACTTAATTATTATGACAGACACATTTTTCTATATATTTTTAAAACGTCAATTTATAATATTTTTGTTTCATAAAGGTCATTGAAACCAGTATCTGAAGATGGCATAATTATTTTGAAACGATCGTTATACACATCACAACAAATTTGAACTGTTGACAGAGGTAATTTATTTTAAATAATCTTAAAACAGTTCAGGGGCTAAATAAACAGTTTTTGAATACATTTCAAATTTAGTAGAATCTAAGCATTATCTGGTTTATGAGCTTTTAATGTATAGTGATTCAATTTTGTATTTGACTATTTAGTATTTAGAGAGACGTCTAACTTTACATCAGTGCAACACTTGTATTTAATAGTCTAGACTTGATTTTAATGAGATTTTTTTTATTAATGCAGGTTTTACATAATGTAATGAGACGGAAACATGAACAATTAGACATGAGTATAATAAAAAATACGTTATAACTATATTTAACTTTACAGACTTCTGTTTTATCCACGTCTATGAATAACTATGAGTATAAAAACCTTACAACAATGTTTCATAAATAGCAAGATTAAAAATAAATAACTACTAATTTGATTAATCTTCCTAAATAATACATGAAAGAAAAAGTAGTAAAAACTCATTATTTTAATGCAGAAGACTAACTGAAACTGAAAAGGATCACAGTAAAAGTCTGATTTCAAAGATCAAAAGAAGTTTTCGTCCTTTTATCTTTTGAGATTATCTTGATGTAGAAGCAACAAAATGTATCTTTGGAGGTGCTCTTTACAGCTACAAAAACTTTAAATTATTTATTTATTTTTTTAACTAATCTAAAAAGATCACTCAATTATTCAATATTAGTGAATTAAAATATACTATTTTAATAAAGAAATATTACAATTTCAATAATATTACAATAATAAAATGGAAATATAATTAATTGTAACCTATTTGTGTCTCCCCTTACAACCCATAGCCCACAATAAGAAGTAGTAACTGCAAAATGTAACGATATTTAGTTGTTTCAAAGGCAATAATAGCCTTCCCAATGTTTTAATGATCTCTTTTAAGATTTAGTAAACTTTCACTTCCTTAGTCATCAAACACCAACATATGGTGCAATGATTACCAAAATATTTACTAGTAGTATCTGCGGAATGAATATAAATATATATTTGATAATAATTTCAGATTTAAAATCTTGTTTATAAGAGCCACATATGTTGGTAGAAATATTAATTCAACATATTATCATTTAATACAAATGAGTGTAAATTAAGATACGTGATATACAACATCTTATGAATAATAATTAACGAGTCATTCAGTAGGTATTATTTTAAGTTCTAATATATTCATATTATTTATCGGTTTAGTCAATATAATAGGAATATATTAGAACTTAAAATAATACCTAACGAATGACACGTTGATTATTATTCATATAATATTTTATATCACGTATCTTAATTTACACTCATTTGTATTAAATGATAATATATTGAATTAATTATTAATTTAAGTCATAATATATTCATATTATTTTGACTAAACCGAAAATAAATTTATAACAGTCAAATTAATTATATAATACTAGCATCGTAGAATAAAAACGAAAAAATTAAATAAAGCTAAAAATAAAAAAAGAACGCAAATTTTGATATTTCATATACCTCAAAGTTATTTTAAAATTCCAGTTTATTTTTACAGTACATCTAGACCCAATTAAAATTTTTACATGTTTAGTTTTAAAATTGTTAAAATGTAAATTAATAAATTTATTTAAACATTATTTAACTTCCAAAAATCTGCATCTTAAATAAAATATTTACAGTAGTAATTTCAAATTCCTTTCCCTTAAAAATCTTTCAGAATGTTGTTTTTAATTGTTCCTTCGGATTGAGGTAGTTTGAAAAGCAATCAAGATTTGTGGAATTGAAGTTATGAACTCTGAACTTCAACACGCTGATGAAGACTCCAACTTTTACAACTATTATGTGATGAATGATGTGAGCCTCAGCACAACTCCTATCAGCATTGTTGTTTGAACCTAAACTTTGAAAAAAGGAGTTTTAGAGTTTATTTCTTAAATCTATAGATATTGAGATAATTTAACACCAACTTAGTAAAACAATAAGCTCAGTCTCTATTTAAGAAAAACATTTATTGATATTATCTTCACTCAGTCAAATTGCTACTTGCTCATTATTTCAATTTAAAGATAAAACAGGTAAACAATCTTAATTTTTTGAATTACGTTTTTATGAGAGTTTTTTTTAAATAACTATATTTTAATATATTCTCAAATTTGATCATTATTTTTCTGAAATTGAACATCAGATATCGATTACTGTCGATTTCATAGATATCGATTAAGGTGGTTGTGATCTTCTCTCTCACCCATGCACATAGTGAAGTGGTGAATAGTAGTAAATTGTATTGTTTTTTTTACTATGCCTACCTGAAGGTGAAAGGCCTCACGTAAATGAAGCGTTTTATTGGAGGTTTTAAAATAATTTTTATTTTAAAATTATTTCAATTCAAATAAAACTTCAATAAAGAAATCAAAGAAAAACGAGTGTAAACTACCCTAATGCGTGTAGTACACTTAAGTATTCTAATAAATAGTTTGGTTAAGGGATGAAAAAAGAATAGTGTAATGTATTACCTCATAAATGAAAGAAAACATACAATAAGTATATTTGATAGAAATACAATATTGTATTTTAGGTAACGAAATCGTGATAATTATTTTTCTTGTAAATTAAAAATGGCCGATAGACATAGAAAATAGGTTTGCTATGAAAATTATATCCATTGTTAATGGTTTATATGTATCATAAAGCCTTACTTATTCACTGAAAAGTAATGGTTTTTTATTCATTGGAACCATTGATCGTAATTTTATTACTAGGCAATTTATAATTTTCTGTCTACAAAATTGTGTAAAACCACACTTAAAAATTGTTATAAACTGCACTCTCTTTCTCGCATACGAATATTAAATATAATAAAGAATAGACATTTTTACACAATGAACGAATATATTTTAAAACTAAAGAAAACAAGTAAAGAGCTGCCTACTGTACTTAACGTGTCAGTACTCAGAAACAATAGATCTTAGTATGTGTACCTTGACACGCTCTTGGCCCAGTGCACTTGTCTCTGCTGGCCGTCCTGACCTTGACACAGTTAAAGGTTGTCTTCGTTTGTCACCTCACTGCAGACCATGAGTATCCTATAATATCTCTGAGGAGTGATTTAGTAAAGTTCAATCCATTTTAACTAATCACAAATACCATTTTTTAGCGAATAACTTGGAATGTAAAAAAAAGGTTTTGGCTGCATTCTGTTAAAATTTAAATTTTTGATGTTAAAAATTAGTGTGTTATATTTATATACCGTGTTTGGAAAAAATCTGGTTAGTCAATTTTAAAACTATTGAAAT
>JAQJVL010002612.1:37500-89298 GCA_035578905.1 Stictocephala bisonia
TTTGTTTGAAACACCGCAATTTCAGAAAAAATGGCCTGGCATTTTTCACATAGGCAATGTGAAAACACCCCGGCACCAAAAGAGTTAAATGTATAATAAATATATAATTAAGAATACAATATTTCTGCATGTTTTTGACTATTAAAGTCTTGTTTTAAAAGGGCTTACGTACATTTTATTATAAACTTTATTGCATTTTGTGTATGTTTTAAAAGTATTATAGGCTAAACGTTATTTATATTTATACTCTATTGTTGCTCTCCTACTAAATAAAGTCCTCAAAAAATGATAAAACATTTTTTGAGCTAGATTGTTTTTTAAATTAATGGTTATAACGAAAATAAAAATGACTCCGTCATAAAGAGATTACTTTTTAAAGATTATAATTCAGCATCTGTTATTATCAATATGTTAAATTGGAAATAAAATAGACATAACATTTAGAAGAACATATGTTTTAGGGAGTCAACTGTACCTGAAGTCATTAATTAAATATTCGTAAAAGAAAACAAGCTAAAATATTTCCTTCTGTATTTACCTAAATTCACAACTCGTCAAACACACTAATGTTGTAGGCTACAGCTTCATTCAATGTAAATATCGTCAACCTAATTTCCTTCCAGGAAACGGTTAAGTTAAAGTTAGACATTTAGAAAGAAACTTCCACTTCGTTAGGGATCTTTACAGCCAACGAACTTCACCCTTTATCTCAATAAAATCCAAACTTAATTTGAAACAAAACAATGAAAAGTACGCTCCTAAATGGTAATTGTATGTCGAAAACACGCCGAAATTGTAAATGGAAATCAGCAAGTTTCAACTTAAACAGCCTAACCTCGTCAAGATTCGTGGGTAAAAATAAATGTATTTCGTTCCTTAATTTGAATAATTTTTGTCCCGACGTCACATTATAAATTCCCTTAAACATAGTGAATTTATTATCACACATAGCAAAAGTTGTTTGTAGAATTTTTGAAATGTGATAATAATTACAAAACAACCATGTCATGGTAAATACATATCTGGCCACATGATTGATGTGAGGAGTTGGTGGAGTAACCGCCAGGAGACAATGGTAAATACAAAGTTCATACTGAGATTTCATATGAATGGGGGGGGGGGGGTTGAGGGGGTTGTTGAGACTGACTATGCATTAAGTAAGGCCCAATGACAAATTGTGCAGCCGGTGCTTATCAGCTGATTCCATTTCAAAACTTGTTACGACACTCAATAAAAAACGAACTAAACTACCTACGGACTTTTCAGCATTTCAATAAACTTTCACCTAAACCCTAAAGTAGTTAGTTCAATTACATCAATACATTACCCGACAAGTTAATGTAATAGGATTTTAAAACTTAACCAAAATAAATTTGTATTGTCATTGATAGTAATACAAATCATTGTAAACAATTAAGATCTACATTGAACTACAGTAAATATTGAATTAAATACAGACGGCGGCAAGGTGTGATTTGACTACAGGAATGTATTGCGGGAATTGCCTCAATTGTAGTGAAGGCGTTATGGTTTAGTACTGTTCGACGACACTTGTGAATTACCATTGATACATTAACTTCTCATCAACATTGACGACTCTTATTAGTGAAAGCTATCTGTGCAAGGGTCATTAGAGAATATGTAACTGATTTAAATTGATATTAGCTGTTAACAACGTTTCTGCTCATAGGAGAGTTGAATGAAAAATTAGCAATGAATAAGTAATAATTAAAAAAGCTCATACAGATCGGAATATGTGCTTTAATAACGAAGTATAAAAACACTTGTTAACGCAGAGGCGTATACGTTTACAGAAGTGCATCTCTTAAAAATACTCAAACAATATTGTAAGTTTAATTATTTCCTTTTTAAATTGTAATGCAGATTTGGATAAACGATTACGTTACCACAACTTAATCAAGAGCATGTCCGAAGTTTTGTTCATTATTATTGCAACTATAATATTTAAGTGAAGTAATCCTGTTTTATTATTGTAGAATTCTTTGGAAATGTTAATTTATTATTTAAAAAGTAGACACTTACAAAAATCATTGATATATTAATATGAAAATTAATCTGAATACAGATCAAACTAATTGTTAACAAAAAGTAAGGTTACGATTAAATAAAGTAATAGTAAGTCATAAAAACCCATTTGAATTTCAACGTATTTTATCCAATTTCCTACGTTTCCACCACCATTGAAAATGTGTTTGACACATCAGTTTGAAAACGCTAGCAATTTCCTCTTTCCAAATCACTTGTCATATCAGTATTATATATCTCTGCTTTTCATTGGAATATGTGAATAAAATATTTCAAAACATAATTGCTAAATTTTTACATTTTTAACAAAAAAAAAAAAAAAAAAAGACCGCTTTGAAAATTTTCGCTTTACCTGATATTACACTTCAGTAACTTCTGTGGGATTCTAGGGATGTAGTAGAATGTGTTAATTTATTATTAAATTCCCTTAGTATTATATAACACCTTAATTGAATCTAAAAAAAATTTTAGTATTTGTCTTTAAGTTGAAAATAAAAGTAATTTTTTTGAAGTTTCAAGTCCTTGAGTAAAAAAGCAACCATTATTTGTTTAAAATCGTTCTAACGGTCACGAAAAAGTTCCATGTAGTTGTTCAGTGAGTAAAATGTATAGTAAAAATAACTGACTCATAGAAATAAAACTTAACCAACAAGAATGAATGTTATTTTAGTGTCTGTGAAACTAGAAGGGGTAAGTAATTATCAGACATAAAAAACATCCAAGTATTTAATATATAATCAAATGTGAATATCTTGTGTTACTAACACTGACGAATATATGATAACGAATAATATGAAAAGTTGTGTAGATTCTGAAATATATACTGTGTTTCAGCCATCTTGTGGCTATTTTCCTCTTTAGTAGTTCGAAACTTCCTTTATGTAAGAGTTAAATACATCAGTCCTGTGTTACTAGGCCAACACCAATAAATAAAATACAGATATTGTGATTTTAACTAACATTATAGAAAAGTATTACACAATATATACGTGACCTGAGGAACCAATGTCGGTTAGAAAACTACTAGATGGGGTGTCTGGTGTCCATCCTACTTTATTGTAGCCTGGGGAGAGATCTGTTCAGCTCTTATATATGACTCCTTCCCTTCACTATATGTAATTAATTATTTTATGTAGGTCTTCTCTAGATTTAATTTTCTTTTTTCTTTACATTTTTGACATAAATATTGGCAAGTATTTAATTGTTTTAGATAGTAAATTATATGTGTTTTATTATATTACATTTAATAGCTGATATATTTATGAATCTTGAACATAATATAACTCAGTCAATCAATCAATAATTTTTATTGTCATTAAGATGTATAGCAAACGTATATAATAATAAATATCTTATTTTTACTCTAAACTACAATTACAACATTAGTTTTAAAATCACCGGACTAGGTAAAAAAATGTTTCTGAACATTTGAAAGCACGTTTTATTTTTTTTCTATGGAAACTTTCGTACTTTATCTCATCCAGTTACCCACAAAGTAGGGATATGAAATATTCAAAAATTATTTAATACGATTAAAATAAAACATTTAGTAACCAAGCAGACAATCCATATGAAAATGCTTTCATAGCACACAAATGCTATTTATCTAATTAGTTATTATATGCTATATTTCTTACCTTTCTTAGATCATTGTCTGGTTCTAAATATAATTGCATATATCATTTAATTCTTTCTTGTCATGTTATACATGTTATAATTAATAAGATATATAAATTGGATACATTATATTTATGTTACATTTATCTTGTACTGTTCTAACACAATCATACAAATGTTTTATTAAATAAGTATTTATAGATAATCTATAATGTCTGCTAAAAATGTCTAATAATAAAATGTTAACTTTTTTTAATGTTAATGCGTTACGCTTAAACTATTTAAGTTACTTGTATTAAAGTTATAAAAATAATCACAAATAAAAATTTAGTATTCGAACAACAAATAAATTTTACGTGACATATTTAGTACAGAAGATGGAATTTCTTTTAGTTTTGTAAAGAAGATTTTGAGAGGGAAAAGCTTTTTAATCTCGGACAGTTTATGGCAAGTCATAAACATTCAAAGTTTAATGTCTTGGAAGACGTTTAGATTGACTTCAGTTGTCATGGTTTTAATGCACACGACTTATAAAACTACAGTAAGTTACATATTTATGTTGTTTGCTAAATGTATTTATGTTGATGTTATTAAAGCAGCTAAATTCTCCTAACCTAACCTAACCTATCCTAACCTAACATGTGAAACTGATATAAATTTGACTTAAGATAAAGAAACTACTACCTGGCCTTTTTATATTCAATTTGTTCATAAACAGCATTTTTGTTCCCTTCTCCTGGGAAAGCATATAAATTATACCTTCTCCGTTTCTGTAATGATATACGATTATTTATATATTAACAACCCCACATAACATGTATGCATAACGTCGGCGCAGAAACTATGTGCACTCGATTGTAAAGGTTGTTTTTAAGGAACTAAGAGACTTACGAAAAATCTAATCTCATCATTGTTTTCCTAGTTTAATTATACGTTATGGAATATGGGTTTAAATTTTATGAAAAGTTATAATAATTATCATCCTAGTTGGAACAAAAAATTACTAGAATTTTAACTTGTTTTCAACGTACATTACATTTACACCGTTATTGGTTGGAACGCCGTTATTGTATCGCATTTATATTTCAATACCTAGTTGATACGAATGTTTGCTATAAGTTTTGTGAATTTTAGAATTTTAACTTTCTGATAAAAAAAGTTCTTACCAATTCTCTAAAATATTGTTTTTTTAGCTTCTAGAGGTCATAAAATTAATTACTTGGTCTTGTTGTAATCCTTATTACATATATAGTTACAATAAATTACTTTTATATGTGTAAGTAATTGTAGTGATAATAAATCGATTTAAATTTGTTTCAAATAACTTTTAGTTGATAAATTGAAATTGTTTTAAATCAATATAAAATCATTTCATTTACTTAAACATATGACGTAAAGTATTGTAACATACGTAACATAAGAATTACAAAAAGACCAAGTAATTAATTTTAAAACTTCTAGAAGCCAAGAAAGCAATCTTTCAGGGAATTGATAAACAGTTTTTTCTCGAAAAGTGAAGATTCTAAACCAACTTTGAAAGTATATAGCATATTTAAGCCAATGATTCAAACCATTGTTAACTATTACGGATTCCAGGCTGTTAGAGACGGTTTATTATGGTTTCCACTAACTTTGCCTGACAAAACAAGACCTCCTTTATTATTATTATTTTTGATAGTTCGTATGGATACCATTAATTTTTTTCTTGTTAAATATTTATATTAGATCTAAAATCAATACGGGCTCTTCTTCAAGGCAATCTGGAATTCTATAAAAACTTTTATTATTGAGGTTTATTTAGCTATTATTTGCCAACATTTATTTTAGATTATTTATTGATTTACTTTTAGGTTTCCAAGTGTCGATGTATGGTTTAATACAGATTTAGATTGTGAGGGCATGAGTAATTGTGGTTTTTACACACAATAAAGAAAAATATCAATTTCTGTATCACGAATTAAATATAAAAACGTTATTTAAACATAAAATTTTTTGTCATATTTTATCATTTAATAATTTATAATTTCTAAAGAAGTCAGTGTTATGAGATAAGGACTCTGATTTTATCTGATACTTATTTATAAACGAACATGTTTTTTAGGATTGTCTGAATAAATATTCAAAGTAAAATAATTTCTACATACGAGGGTAATATTTGTTGTATAAACAGTTTAACATTGGCTGGAATGTGGTAGAACTTTTAAGATCGTTATAAAACAGGAAAGGTGGAGTCAGCTAACTGTAAGGTCTCACTGCTGACTCCGAGAGATATCAACGGAATTATGCTGACCCAGTCTACATCAGGAGAAACAGTAATATTGATATGATCTTACCTGCATATTGAAGATAAGTTACATTGGATTTGTTGTATCGACTACTATACGAGAATAGTGAAGATATATCTGTATTGGCTTTTATAAACAGTATTGTTAAATCAACCCCAATTTTAATCCAATATTTAAAACTTTACATGTAAGGCCATTCAATATAAATTCTACCATTACCAAACTCTTAAAAATTATTTAATACGACAGGAAATATGACACAAACTTACATAAACATATGTTTTAATATTTTAACTTATTATTCTTTTATCCAAATCTTTTTATTCTTTTAAATTTTAACTTTTTATGGTTTTGAAGGTGTTATGAACTAAATATTTGTATCGTTGAAAGACAAATATAATGTTAAATTCGTCTATCGTCTTGGTTTTATACGTTTTATAAATGTGGCATGTATTTAAATATCGCAGTATTACTCCATGTTTTAGAAATTTTAAATTTTCTTTTTGAAAAATCTGAAACAGGATTATGTGATACTAGAAAAATGTCATTAAATGATATTATTTTGGAGAACAACTTCTCGATCTAAAAATGGAAGTATTTGTAAGTGGCGTGGAAGTGCTTAGATTTAAACTTTGTTCTAACTTGGCCATCTTGGTGGCTCAGTGGCTAAGGTTTCTGACTTTGGAGGGCAAGGTCCAAGGTTCGAATCCCCACAAAGCCAACGGTCGGTACTTCACTAGTTGAATAAATTTCACGCACATGCTTGCAAGCCCATATAAACTAGCGAATAAAGTAAAAAAAAAAAAAAAACTTGTCTAATGTTGGGACATCCTCTGAATCACTTAATGTATCTATAAAACAGTTAATACTAGCTGTACCCGCCCGCTTCGCCGGTTATAATATTGAGTTTTGATTGTATCATTGAAATGTGCAGCAACCTTTCAGTTTACACAGTATCCAATTTACAACAGCTGATGTTTTGTGTAGTTTACTACTGTACTCGATTATTTTTAATTTTGAAAGTTTTGCCTACCACAATTTTATTCTATTTGTTTTTATTTAACAGCTGTTAATCAAATAAATCAATCAATTAATATAGCTTCACAAGAAATCAAAACATAAAAATATAAACAGTTTAAAAAATTAACACATAGTTTAATTTAATTTTGACATACTCGTATTTAAAACCCAGAGCTGATATTCTTTTTATATTTGACTTATTATACCTTCATGCATCCTGCTATTTGATTAACATTGAAACTTTAGAAGTCCAAGGGATGGAGCCCTGAGGGATTAAAGAAACGGGAATAATACAGAAACCTTCCCTGGGGTATATAGAACAACTTCCCCAAGTTTCATGGCGGTCGGCTGGACGGTTTGGTAGCGCATAAAGGACAGACTATTTGTTTTTGTTTAATAGCTGAAGTATAAGCTCTATGTGTAGTATTAGAAATAAATCATTACTATAATTTCAAACATTTAAAAGAAATATTTTTATTTATTTATAAAACAGCTGTTATTAATTTAATTAATCCACCCAATGTTATCCTTATTGAACAATTTTATAGGAGCGGTTCCTACCCATTATGAATACTTTGTTGAGATAAAAATTCTTTAGTTATCCTATTTAAGACCTAAAGAAACAGTGTACAAAATTTCAGCTTACTTACATCGGAAGTTGGAGAATGAGTTAGTGAGTCAGGGCTTTGCCTTTTCAAAGGTCTATCAGCTGGCTGGTTTTTAATTGTTGACGTTTTTATGTAAATATTATTGTTAATTTGTTGTCTATGTTCAAATAACGAATTTTCACCCCAAAAAGTAATTAAATAAATGGAGCTTAATGTTTAATAACTTGGCAATGAAACCTTGAGTTTCAAAACCATTGGTAGTTTTAACCATTAACACATCACTTGGCAGTATCCAGGTAATATTAAACATTTATTGGTATAATTTTAAATAGTAGTTATATAATTTCTAGGAATAATTTGTTGTTACTTAAATTATTGAATTTAAAGGCTCTACAATAATATTCTCTAATAAAAATTACATTATGCATTCTGGCCTCCATACTTCATCATGGCCTTAGTTAAACAAAAGTTCTTAGAAATCTCAAGAAAAATGTTCATAATTTAAGAATATGTTTACTGAATGACATTTAAAGATGAATAGTTGTTTAGTTAGCAACTATTATGTGTTGTATATGTACAAACACGTATTAACGTGTTTGTACATATACAACACGTAAACGTCACACAACACAAATATATTACAATATAAGCACAAAATGCACAAATATATTACAATACAAACACAATATATTACAGATTGTATTGTAATATATTTGTCCATTTTGTGCTTATATTGTAACAAATTTGTGTTGTGTGACGTTTAATTGTACTGTATTTAAAGATCTACGAGGTCATCTAATATAGTATGAAATGTAAAAGCAATACATCCTAAATATAAAACCATTCCTATTATTATGTTTATATATATTTTTTTTACAAACCTTACATTTTAACACCTCCAGCCCTTTAAAATAAGCATGAACTTTGTATTGCCTTACATTTATTGCAGCATATTTACTTTTTTTTAACTAAATATTTTTCAAATATATGTTTCTGTATTACTATATATGCTACAATTTCAATTATTATATTATTTACAATTAAAATAAGTGAATGTCGTTTGATATAGTATTTAGAATTTCAACTTTGTTTTGTAACTTCTGTATATAATATATTGAACTGTCAATATCTTAAAACTATTTTGTTCAAGCTAATTTTCAGGCAAGTATTTTTTATTTATTTAAATTATTTATTTAACTATGCTAAACAAATTATGTTTACATTCTACTAACTTGTATAAAGTATATTACAAATATTTTTTTTTTAACCTAGTTAACCAGAATGTATATAACTCTTATATTTATTGTGCAGGCTTCCACACTATCTGTTGAAGGCGATCGTAGGGTTGGAGGCCACCTTGGTTTACAGTTCCTTCTTCTTGTTGTACCGGGTCGTTTTGACCGGTACATTTTGTTACGGTCGTCGTGTTCTGCCGGGCTGCCTGAGACCGCTCGTGCCCGGGGATTTGCTTACTTTGGTGGCCGTTGGCTGGGACTCGTTCGTTCCTTGTTCCAGCTCTCGTCTGTCAGGTTGGCCGTCATTCGACTTGTTCTCCGCCTCTAGTCAAGACATGTTTGGGGGCTAGAGACTCAAAACGTAAGTGTTCATTTTGTAATTTCTAATATCTAATCACCCTTTTGGTGAAAATACTTTGTTTAAATGATAATAACAATCTGGTTTATTTTTCATTTTCAGGGCATTGTTAAATTTGTGTTCTTTGTCTAGATCTTTGTTAACCTAGGTTCGAGCCACGTGCTCAAGTTTACCATGTTACAGTTAATTTTTTTATTATATTTTGTTTTATGTTAAATTTTAGTTCTGTATAATGTTTATTGAGCCTTTTCAGTTGGAGTTACCGATTTACTATTCTTTTTTTGTTCTTTGACAATAACCTAGCCTATCTGTGTAGTTTGATTTTCATTTATAACGTATTGCTTTCTGTATCAATAGCCTAGTTTTACATTTGTCATTTTCAGTTCCATATACGTAATTCTTTTATAAATTGTTAAGTTGTATTTGGTTTTATTTCTAATTGTCCAACATAATTATTTGTAGCCTAAAATTAATCTTTTATCGTCTAGTTTGCTCCACTCATGTTCTTATTTGTCTTTTCCTGCTCTGTTTTATAAAAACCTGCACCTTCATTTTTATTAGTTTCTTACATGTAGTATTTTTGGTTTTGGCTGTACTGTTTTAAATGTGCTGTGGTTTGGCCTTACAGTCCAGGGTCCTTGAGTGGGACGTTTTCCCTCAGCCTGCCGTCCGGGCGGAGTTCAACCATCCAAATTGCTAGCCTGGCCTGAGGACCATGTTGGAGCCTAGTTTCGCCCGCTACCCTCTCTACATCTTTGGGTAGAAGTCTTCTGTCCTCAGGTCAGTGCGTTCCATGTTTTTCCCGGCGGCTGAGCTGGGGGTAGTGAATATTAAAAAAAAAAGAAAAATAAATCAAAAAAAAGAAGATGTTCTTCACTAGGCCTAGGCCTAGGAACGGGCCATGAACTTGAACAGTGATTTAATGAAACAGCCATGGAGACATTGATATATATATATATATATATATATATATATATATAAAATTAAGAAAAAAAAAACTTATGTTAATGTTTATTTTTATTTATTTTAGTTAGTTTTATTTGTTGTTATATTTTTTAGATTTTATATTTGTTAGGTCCCTATGGTTACGTTATGTTATTTATTTATATGTTTAGGCCTAGTGATTGTTATTTATTTTTTTGTTAATTGTATTATGTATGTCTTGAAGTGACTTTTTACTAGAACGGTACTGGGTTATATATTTTTTTAAATTGTTTAATTTTTAAATTTTCACCAAAAGGGGATTATTGGTTGTCTTTTACTTAACTTCCTATTCGGAGCTGCCCAGGGATTCCGGCTTACTGCCTGGCCTCAGTGGAATCATGGGATGTGGGCTAAATTGCCGGGTTAATTGGTGTTGTCAAAATTTTTCTAAATTTTAACTTTTCAGTTGTTCTTTAATTTCTTACGTTTTGGTGTCTCAGGCTTTGCTGCAGATAGGCCATGTAGTTGGTAATTATTAATTTTGGTATTGGTAGCGTTTGTTGTTCTGTAGCATTTGTTATTTTCTTGTTAATTTTGTGTAGCTTGTTTTGTTAAGTGCAATTGATATTGTGGCCTTCTGCCTGCCAGTTTTTGAAGATTTTCTTTCTTAATAATAAAATTAGTTTTGCTCAGCTGCCGAGTTTTATTATACTCAGAGATCTGAGTATATTATACAATTATACTCAAAAATCTGAGTTTAACTTTAAGTTGTAATTGTCATTTTGATGGTAGAGAAAATAATGTGCGTTTCTGAGGAGAATTTAGTAAGAAAGAAGCAAAAGAACGAAAAGAAATTGATAGATGTCGATGAAACACCAAGTGATCAATCTGTAAATGTAAAAAATACTGATGGGTCTCCAAAACCAGGAATACTTTGTATTAAAACTGGCATTGGGGATTTTACCCCAAGAAACCCCAATTCTAAAGAAATACATAATGTTGATGTAGAAGTAAAGTCTGATAGAATATTAAATCAAATGGATACAGAAACATCTTGCTTTAACCGAATGGCCGTTGATCAGACAGATGTACTTAAATCATCTAACGGAATTAATGACTAACAAAAGAGAATTGAATATGATCAAATAAATGGTAACCTGTCTTGTAGAGAAGATAAAAGTTTGGAATCATTTCAAGAGTCGTCAAAGATTAAACGGAAAAGAGTGAGAAAACATAACAAAAAGAAAAAAAAGAGAGACAAGAATATTTGGCAGCAGTAGGACCATTATTAAATAGAATATTTACTTTGCCAGAAAAAGAAACATCATCAACTTCATCAGAAGTAGCCAAACATTTTTTTTACTAATGAGGATTTTAATGAGGATATGAAGATCCCTTCAACAACGTCTAATAAATCTCAATATATGGCAGAAGGTAATTCTAGTGAAAATATGTCTCAAGATAATGTAATGCTTGATACATCGAAAACGATAGAAAGAAAGGGTTTGCAGGATTTGCTGAAACTTACATCCGACACTTGCAAACCACTCATCTTTCATATAAAAGGACAGTATGTTGTAACTGACAAACATTTTTCATCGTCGACTTCAAGTATTGAAAAAACTCAACAAAATATGAGTCCAAATGAGCATACTAATTCTTTTAAAGAATCTTCAGAAGGACTGATTTGTATGTCTGAAGAAGTAGCATTTCATAATAATTATACTATGAATAGCACTGAAGTAGATTTGAAATCTGATAATAAAGCTTCTAATAACACATCTGATTCTAAACAAAAGCAAGCCAGACTTAAAAAGTATTATTTTGACTGAATATCCTATTATTGATAAAGTTGTTGCTGAAGATATTATATTGTTAAAGGTGCTTAAACTTAGTGAAAGCCTTGAGCCATATTGTTCAGGTTCAATTCTTGCTACAGTAAAAAATGCAGCAAATTTTCCTGAGAAGATATCTTTACATATAATGGAAAGTGCCATGTAAATCATTCCAGTCCGATGGAAACATTTACACTGATGGCTGTCTTCACGCGGCGGAGGTGTTTGTGAAAGAACATGCATCCATCATTGGAGGCGCTGCTATAACAGTGTCTTGTTTAATGATATTTGGCCTGATATTTGCTTTCATAATATTTAAAATAATACGAGAACAATATATTGTGTTTACAACCTGGTCTCGACTAACTTTACTTCTGTTTATTTATTATAACAAACATTTACAACTCAATAACTGTTTTTACAATGTACTGTATCCTGTTGTAATTTTATTGGCTGATATATGTTTGTTGTTTGGTCTAAGGTAAATTTATATTCATTGAAATTATAAATGTTTTAAGTTAGATACAAAATGTAATATAGGATAATTTTTATGTGTTGATATTATTTTTAGTAAAATTAAAATTTTCATGACAGGTTCTACAATGTTATTTTAAACTGTATTTGAAGGCGTACAGCTTTTGAATTGATAGCATTTTTGTGTATTTAGATGTCATAGTATATTTTGTAAGAAGACACGATGACATTCTTATTGTTATCAACAGATCTATACTTAAGTATCCCAAATATATCACTTTAAATCATATTTTTAAAATGTTACTAGTTTGTTATAATCCTATTAATTTAATTTTTTGGTATTCATTTATTGTCATCTCTTTTATTTGTAAATGTTGTAATTTTGTCAAATATGCTGTGTAAATATAACATAAAGTGTCTCTTATGCGTTGGTGTGGCACGCTGCGCGAAACAATGCACAGCTGATGCAGCTCCCGAAAAGACGAAGGCACACCAGCAAAAACTAACCTACACCGTTCTTCAGGAGAAATGCCATCCAGGATGAGACGAACGGTTTCAGCTATGGAAAGTGTGAGGCGCAACGCTTGACGAGCTTCCTTGATGGACGAGACATAGGCTGCCAGAGACTCGTCCCTACCCTGCGACCGATAAAATCTGTCCATGACCAGCCTCTCCCTGAGTCGAATGGGAAGAAAAGTTGAAAGTAACTCTCGATGGAACGAGTCCACCGAGGCATCACTGGCCAAGACAGAACTCAGCAACTCCCCAACGGGACCTCTGCAATAAGGGAAAATCAGACGAAGCAAGTCCCCAGCCTGCATGCCGGACATCTCACTAAGTCTGCTTGATTCCATCTTCCATGATGTGAAATTCAAGTTTGTCTTCAATTACCTGGACGACCTTCTTGTCTACAGTGAGACTTTCGGGGAACACATGCAACATCTGGAGGAAGTTCTTAGTCGCCATAAATCAGCTGGCCTTACCGTCAATCCAGAGAAAGTCACTTTTGCTCGTCCTGAGATTTCTTTTCTGGGTCATCTCATTTCTTCTAAAGGCGTCTGCATAGATCCTGCGAGGATCCAGGGCATTCGGGATTTTCCTCCTCCCAAAGATGCCAAGGGGATTGCCCATTTTGTGGGGATGGTGAATTTTTACCGTCGGTTCATCCCTAACGTGGCCGAGCTTGCTGCCCCGTTGAACGAGTTGCGAAAGAAAGGTGTCCCTTTTGTGTGGGGCTAAGCTCAGCAGACTGCCTTTGATGCTCTCATGGAGGCTATCATGCAACCTCCTGTCCTGCGTATGCCTAATTTTAGCAAGAATTCATTCTTCAGACTGATGCCTCCTCCTCCGCCATTGCTGCTGTTCTTTCTCAGGAGTTTGATGGGGTCAGGCAGCCCATCGCTTTTGCTTCGAGGACGTTGTCTCACCAGGAAAAGAAAGCTTCCTCCATCTATGAGTTAGAGTGTCTGGCTGTTGTCTTTGGTACGGACAAGTTTCGGCGTTTCTTGGAACACGCTGTGTTCTTGCTGGAGACTGACAATCAGGCACTATCTTGGCTTCTTGCCCATCCCAGACAGCTTGGGAAAATTGGTCGCTGGGTGGTCAAAATTTCTGCTTTTAAGTTCCGAGTCCAACATCTTAGGGGTACCCAGAATGTCATCGCGGATGCTCTTTCCCGCATGTATCATGAGCCCAGTGATCCACTGACTGAGGCTGTTGCTCAGTGTGGTGCTGTTCTTCTGGATTTTCCTCTGGCTTTTGACGACCTACTGTCCCATCAGCAAAAAGATCCTGAGCTGTCAGTCATCTTAGGTGAGCTTCAAGAGGGAGGTGCCCACCCTCCCTATTTTCTGTCCAAAGGGGTACTCTGTTGCCGTCCTCGACAGAGGGGTGAACCCCGTGTAGTGCTGCCTAGTCATCTAGTACCGATGGTCTTTCAATATTATCACTCTTCTCTTGTGGGCAGTCATCTTGGCATTCATATGACCATCGCTAAGATTCGTAGGTATTTCATCTGGAAGGGCATGGACCGGGATGTTGCAGGCAGAGTGCGGGCTTGTCACCTGTGCTCTCTCAGCAAGCCTAGTCAGACTGCGAAGTTAGGTTTGTTATCTTCTGAGGTGGCCGAGCGTCCTTTTGAGAAGATGTTCATCGACAAGTGGGTCCTTTTCCCCGTAGCAAGTCAGGTAGCTCCTACCTACTTGTTTGTGTGGATGCTTTCTCGAAGTTTGTTTGGCTTACTTTCATCATGGCAGCCACGCGAGATCCTGGACTGCTTGCACTTGTCAGTGATTATTTATTGAAAATTGATCACAATTTTGCACAAATATTCCAGAAAAAGACTAAAGCGATTGCTTTACCAAAAGGATCTCCCTCTTTGTTAGAAGTCTATCAACACTTTCAAAGTTCATCTAAGAAGAAAGTAAACTTGAAGGGAGGTATTAGCCAGAAATCTGAGTCTAGCTCTAGTTCAGAATCTGAAGATGAAGCTTCTCAAGGAAGCAAAGTTCCACAGATAAATGGAAAAATTTCTCAAAAAACATTACCTCAGTTTGGACAGAAGAAAATAATTGTAAAAGAAACTAAAGGGAAGCCAAGCAGTTCAGATGATTCCAGTAGTGAAGAGGAATCAACTCCAAAGCCAGTCAAAGGAACACAAGTTGCACCGCCAAAACCTCCAGTGAAAAGTACGACTGTTACTAAGGCAGGAATTACAAAACCTTCCAGTAGTAGTGATGATGATAGTGATTCTGACAACCCACCTGGAAAACAAATTAACAATAAACTTCAAACTAAAAAATCTGTAGCCCCACCTTCAAAGGCACTGACTGTAAAGAGATAATCATCATCTGAAGAGGAGGATGATGATGATGACGACGAACAACCAAAACAACAACCACAAAAGACAAAACCTCAACAGAAACCATTAATAAAACTAAATCAAGTGAAGAGTAATCAACAGAAAGATGATAGCAGTGATGACAGTGATTCTGAAGAAGAAGAAAAGCCTGCCATAAATAATGCTGTGCAAACAAAGCAAATCACCACTAAGACCAAGCAACCAGTAAAACAAGATGACAGCAGTAGTGAAGAGAGTTCAGACGAAGATGACAAACCACTTCCAAAACAACAAGGCAAAACAGTTGTTCCAGCAAAGCCATTGAAAGCACTGACCCCAAAGCCAGCTGCTGATAGTGACTTAGATGACAGTGAAAGTGACGATGAACCACGCTCTGCTACCAATTGAGACCCATCCCCCTCCAAAACGGTAAGTCGTGCCAACTGGGAGATGGCTCAAAACCCGTCAATCGATGGGATCACGGGTGGTAGTTGGAGGGTCAAATGACAACTTGGCAGCTAAGCAAAATCTAATTTTATTTTTAAGGAACTGGCAGGCAGAAGGCCACAACATCAATTACCCTTAACAAACATGCTACACAAAATTAACAAGAAAATAACAAATGCTACAAAAACAACAAACGTTACAAATACCAAAATTAAAAATTACCAACTACATGGCCTATCTGCAGCAAAGCCTGAGACACCAAAACGTAAGAAAATAAAAAACAACTGAAAAGTGAAAATTTAGAAAAATTTTGACACCAACCAACTAACCCGGCAATTTAGCCCACATCCCATGATTCCACCGAGGCCAGGGAGTAAGCCTGAATCCCTGGGCAGTTCCGAATAGGAAGTTAAGTAAAAGACAATCCCCTTTTGGTAAAAATTTAAAAATTAAACAATTTAAAAAAATATAACCCGGTACCGTTCTAGTAAAAAGTCACTTCAAGACATCCATAATACAATTAACAAAAAAATAAATAACAATCACTAGGCCCGAACATATAAATAAATAATATAACGTAACCATAGGGACCTAACAAATATAAAATCTAAAAAATATAACAACAAATAAAACTAACTAAAATAAATAAAAATAAATATTAACATAAGTTTTTTTCTTTTTTTTCTTAAATTTTAAATATATATGGCTGTTTCATTAAATCACTGTCAAGTTCATGGCCCATTCCTAGGCCTAGGCCTAGTGGAGAACATCTTTTTTTTTATTTCTTTTTTTTTTTTTTTAATATTCACTACCCCCAGCTCAGCCGCCGGGAAAAACATGGAACACACTGACCTGAGGACAGAAGACTTCTACCCAAAGATGTAGAGAGGGTAGTGGGCGAAACTAGGCTCCAACATGGTCCCCAGCAGTTTGGATGGTCCCAGCAGTAGGCCAGGCTAGCAGTTTGGATGGTCGAACTCCGCCCGGACAGCAGGCTGAGGGAAAACGTCCCACTCAAGGACCCTGGACTGTAAGGCCAAACCACAGCACATTAAAAACAGTACAGCCAAAACCAAAAATACTACATATAAGAAACTAATAAAAATGAAGTTGCAGGTTTTTACAAAACAGAGCAGGAAAAGACAAATAAGAACATGAGTGGAGCAAACTAGACAGTAAAAGATTAATTTTAGGCTACAAATAATTATGTTGGACAATTAGAAATAAAACCAAATACAACTTAACAAATTATAAAAGAATTACGTATATGGAACTGAAAATGACAAATGAAAAACTAGGCTATTGATACAGAAAGCAATACGTTATAAATGTAAATCAAACTACACAGATAGGCTAGGTTATTGTCAAAGAACAAAAAAAGAATAGTAAATCGGTAACTCTAACTGAAAAGGCTCAATAAACATTATACAGAACTAAAATTTAACATAAAACAAAATATAATAAAGAAATTAACTGTAACATGGTAACCTTGAGCACTTGGCTCGAACCTAGGTTAACAAAGATCTAGACAAAGAACACAAATTTAATAATGCCCTGAAAATGAAAAATAAACCAGATTATTATTATCATTTAAACAAAGTATTTTCACCAAAAGGGTGATTAGATATTAGAAATTGCAAAATTAACACTTACGTTTTGAGTCTCTAGCCCCCAAACATGTCTTGACTAGAGGCGGAGAACAAGTCGAATGACGGCCAACCTGACAGACGAGAGCTGGAACAAGGAACGAACGAGTCCGAGCCAACGGCCACCAAAGTAAGCAAATCGCCAGGCACGAGCGGTCTCAGGCAGCCCGGCAGACCACGACGAACGTAACAAAATGTACCGGTCAAAACGACCCGGTACAAAGCTTATATTTAAAACAAATAACCATCAAATATCAAACTAATGTTATTATTTGTTTACAAGGGCTTACTAGGGAAATAGTAAATTAATAATTATATTAGCAGCTTTAAGAGGGATTCGAACGTCTGTAGTAGTCAGTTAAGAAAGTAATTATGTGATAATAATTCGGTAATTTTGTAATAACAAATTTCCGGTTTGATATTACAATAGGTTAAATAAATTATAAAAAATTTTTTTCATCAGCAAACTAATAGAATTTAAAACGTTTAATGCACTTAATAAAAGAATAAGATATTACAACATATCTTATTCTTTTATAATAAGTTTATAGAATAAGTACTAGATCAACAAATTACAGGGGACATAGTTTGAAAATGGAAATGGAAGTTGATGGATGATTTTGTGTGTCATCAGTTATCATATCTTAAATATATTGTAAAAGGGGCTTATTTTTCTAAGTAAAAAAAGCTAACCTTTCTATATAACCTTTAAATTCGTTTCAAGCGGGTCTCATACTTTACTTTTTACACTTCAGTAAGATTATTTAACAAGTTATGTTTAATAAATAATTAATTTGTATATTTATTACTTACTGTAGTATATTATTAGGATCTTAATTTTTAAAAAAAGGTAATTCGATCTTTTAAAAGTTAAATGAAATACATTAAAATGCTATTAAAAGTTTAAAGTATACGAAAGTATTTTGCAATTACAAGTGTTATAAATGTTATAATTTTAATACGAAACTGTCTATATTTTGTGTGTGTGTGTAAATAAACTACAAATAAAACTCTCTGGCTACTGGGCTATTAATAAATAGTACGAACTCAGATAGTAACAATAACTACAATCCTTCGTCTACACTCAGTAATCTTTCATATTCACCCATATCTCTACGATCGACGTCTTAGAGAGGAATAATAACAATAATAATTCTGCTCTCTACATATAATACAACACTTTTATTGTATCATCTGAAATACTTTTTATTTAAAATAAAATTTATGTTTATATGATCCAGTGAGGTGATAGAGGTGTAAAGATATACTATACACATTTCCACTCATAAATCTCTAGGGTATACGGAACGAAGTTGATGTCATAAAACCCTTACGAAAGACAGTGAATTATGTCAGACAGTTGTCATAAATGTTTATGGCCATGCCATAACGATGGAATAACGTCAGACCAATAGAAAATAGTAATTTTGGGAAGTGGAACATGGTGAAATAGAATAGTTAGTTGAACATGTTCATCGATTAACATTGGTTTTCAGAAGCGCATATCATGTAAACAATAATAACTAGAAAAAAGAAGAAAATTAGCAATTGGAGTTTAAGAGGAAAATAACGTTTTTTTCGTGCAACCTTTGTAGTTTGGATGGAACTAAATTATTTAAAACCGTTAGATTTTTTATATATACTTGAAATGACCTTAAAATAATATATATATATATATATATATATATATATTATGTAATATAATATTTATTCTTCTAATTTATAAAAATACAAAAAAATGTTGAATTTACTGGTGTTTATAAATCATTAAGCTTTATGCATTATGAATGATACAAAAGTTTTTAATTTATAATGTCTTTTTATGAATAAATTAAAAACTTGGAATGGGTTTTGGAAAACGTGCATGATGTAACAATTTACTGTTGATTGAATAATGTATAGCATTATTTATTTTATATTTAGTTAAATCCTGGAAAAAGGTTCAAATATGATAACGAATAAATAAAAAAAAAAAACATTACTACGAAATATCGTTTTAAAATTGTTTAAGTATTATGTAGTTACGATTTGTCATGTTTACTGACAACCTACCAAACTTTTGTCAACCAACAATTAACTAACAAAAAACTATTTACATTCACTTAAATCTTCATTGCAAGTGATATCTACACGAAAATCATGTTTTGAAAATTACAGCAAAATATCATTTTAAACTGCTGTTTAGTGAAAATTACATTGCAGTACTTATGAACGTCTATAATCACGAATTTATTACAATATAAGTATTAATGTAAAAACATTATAAACAGAAAATGGTGATCGATTTCGTTAAACCAATTTTACTATCTTCAGACCAGATAGATTCACAAAGGAATTACATTAGTGATTTAAAACGCTACTTATATTTCTGACAGCAATATGTTGACTAAGAAACTAAATAACACGAAACTTAAAGACTATTTGTCGTGTGTGAATAAATTTTAAAATATCTTCTGTTTCAGGATATCGCTACAGTATAAATAAATGAATTCTTTTAAATATAGAACCAAACATGTAAAGGATAAACAATTGAAGACAGGTCAATGTCGGTTTTCTAAATGTGTACCAACCCCAATATAAAGGGTGGCTCCGAATACAGTTCAAACACTTGTGACCAAACAAGTGCTCCACATGCCGGGAAATAGCAGCTGTATGGATATCGCGGCTTTGGTTTGGTTACGAAAATATTCACAAGTGCTTGGTTCGACAGTCAAGTGGGTGGGACTAAACGTAAAGTACTGCTTGTTACAATTGATTTCAATGTTTTTCACTGCTAAGTACACGCCAACAATGGTAACAAAAAACGTTACGTACCGTATTTACTTTTAATTTTACTCACAATATCTCCTATATTTAATTTAATTTCTCAAAAGTAAAGATGCCGATTAGCTTTTAATGTCTTGTTTGGTATTAGCTTGTAATAAGCCATAATGTTGAATGTTGAACAATTACACCTATATATAATCTTGAATAATTACTACCTTCGCAATGACGTAACTATATCAGAGTTGTATTGTGATTGAAGGTTAAGTCTGGACATTTAAAAAGGTCTATTTTGGGTTTGGATTATTTATATATACCTTAATTCGCCCGAAAAGCCAGTCATTGAATGTCTGAATGCTAGTGAATTTCTTTGAAAAATATAGTATTTGTAAATAATTAAAACGTAAAATGTTTAATTACTTTTATTGATTTGCATATTATCATAAACATTCTACCGTAAAGTAACAATTGGGGTATCATTTATTAATATCTTAAGTTCTTTACTTAATCGTTCAATTTTAGTTCAAGGAGTATTTATTTCATGGTGCTTTAATCAACTGTATATTTCGTTTTTGGTTTTTTAGACACAACATACTGGTTTCAACTAGAACTGTGCGTGTAAGTTTATACCTTTTTCAATAAGTGTATAAAGTTTTAATACCTTTTCCATTGTTATAGTCTAACATGCAGGTAATATATAAAGAGACAATTAAAAAAAAATCGTCTAGTATATTTCTAAAACATCACACAACAATGCTCATAAGTACTTTGCATTGTATTCGCTAAACGTATCTAGTCAGTACCGAAATTAACTTCTCACTGGTTGCAAGTCTTTACAAAGGCTCACCAGTAGTTTTACCAAGTGTATTCGGTATCGGGAGATAACACGTTTACGTGGTTTAACTCTTAATAAAACGGTTTACTCTTATTAATACAGTTACTTTTACTCATTACAAGTTCTCAGTGTTCTAAATTAACAGTTATTTAAAAATAACGGTTACTTAGAAATATTCATTTAATCAAATTCTAATACGTACTCTGTTGACTGGTATTTGAAGTGATCTGAGAACAATAATTAATTTCATAAATTTTTGCAAGGCAGCGGAATTTACTTTTGCCAGTAAAATGATTTATTGCAATTAACATACTTTATTTTGTTTCCTTTTAGTTGTATCTGTTTGCCTTGATTGTACCCAATGATTTTTTTCAACTATTTAGCTGTTGCTGGTTTCTGGAATGTTCACTCTCCCAATAAACGTTTTACAGATACGTAAATACACGTAAAACTAGAGATGTCTTTAATATATGATGCCAACATCAACCGAAGTCCTCAGAAGAAAGCATTTCAGTACTTAGCAACACTCTTCTGTTAGACAATTCCTAAACACTCTATATTCAAAGAAGGAAGTAAAGCTGCATTGCGTCATTGCTTATTTACATGAAAAACGTGTAACAAGTCTGTGACCTGAAGACGGTAATGTAACTACGACCGTAAGGCCACTGTACTGATTGAACTCCAAGAAAATCAACGTGAAGCAATTTTTAATGGTGAACTATTGACGTCCTACTGTAATTTAATGATTCATTATACAACTGTCATATGAGAAAGTCTTTTACAATTAACCTTTGAATTATAATTGAAATATAATATACCAGAGCCACATACCTTTAATATTTTTACCTTTTTACCTTTAATATATAAACTATAAAAATCTTAATTGAATGAACTTTCAAAACAGTAACGTAGAAGTAATCCCTAATTAATCCAAGTAACAATCGAACACAACGTAATGAACCTCTATTCTTAATCAGTTGTTTTCATTAAAATATTTGGATTCCATACGCCCTTTGGAATAATCGGATTCAGTAATGTATTCGGCAAAATACACCATGACAACGAAAATGTACTGTGTACTAAATTTATTTATCCATATTGTGTGCAATAACTATTTTATATATTTTTTGTACACTCACTAGACCATATAAGTAAATTATTTATTTTTTTCTTTCTTTTCTATTTCTCTGTATATATCATCGTATCATAATAACAGAACAACTCAATGACACATATTTTATTTTTTATATTCACATAATCCGTGCACTATCACACCATTTTAATACAGAACAAAATCGCCCTACAATATTGTTTGAGTAATGTAACTTCACAAATATAGGTTTATATAGATTATTTCTTGTTTATCTTTTGTATATTCATCATTCATTCTGACGGATTTTTCTTGGAAGAAAATGTGTACTGAAAGGGACTATACCATAATTACACGGCCTAGATAAACATTGACACAGAAACGAGCAATGTACCAAACAATAAATATGACATTAACACATTTAATACACTGTACTGTTCAATTAATTTTACAAATTAAACTTATATCCGTTTTAGAATTCAAATAGTATTTTCAATAGTTAAATTACAGTAAGAAAACATGCTAAGGTTATATCACTTTGTTTTTGTTTACAGTACAACATAACACTTCACCCACTGCCGATCTAAGTGTTGTTGAGAGAATAGAGCTTAGAGTAGAGAACAGGAATGTTTTGGCAAACAGGATAAAATTATCTACACACTTTCACCTGGCGTCTCTGTTGTAGCCACACTTCGTAGTTATTGTATTGATACTTTCTATTATAATACATAGCTTTTTCATATCATAAGCTGCATTTTTATTTTGTTAAAATAGGTGCCTGCCTTAAACTGCTTAATAATTAATTATAAATAACATTATAATATATATGGATGTATTTTTTTACTACGTTTTTTCTTTCTTGTTTACCATAGGACCTCACCGACAAGTTTTGCATAACATGGTGAGGCCTAGATTTTGTACACACTTCAAAGTAATAAATAAATAATATTACTATTTAAAAAGCTACTTAATAGATGTTATTGTGTTGACGAAACGCGTCGCAAATTCAACAGCGATAAGGAACTCCAGAAGGTACGTTTAATGTTATGAAATACATTGTCCACACTGCCACTGTATGTGCTGACTTAACTACACCTCCTGTTGTACTATGTAGTTAGTGTTATTGCCATACATATTACGTACTGTGTGAGGTAGTCCAGTTTCCTGACTCTGTTATGAAACCATTGTATTTATACATTGTTGACATCAATGGAACACTATTTAATCCTAGAAAGTGATCGATGGTTGAGCCATTATGAACTCTCAACTGCTAGGCGCCTTTTTTGTAAAAATCATAAACATTACTAAATATACTTCAAATGTAAATTGTATAAAATTGTTTTTCTTATCATAAACTGTAAATTCATATACTACTATCAAAACTTAAAAAAAATTTAGAAAATTAAGAAAAAAATTTAAAAACAAATTGAAAATATCGTACGGAAATTATAGCTTATAGTCTTTCTTGGGAGAACTAAAAAACCTTTTTTAATATTTCCAAGATAGCCAAATTGTTTAGAATGTTTTGAAATATAATAATATGCTGTTACATTTTAGATAAAATAATTTGTTTTTGATTTTTTTAAAAATAAAAAAACACAAAACTGAAAAAAAATGTGCAAAGTTACAGTATGATAATTGTAGGTAATCAAAAAGTAGACGAAAAATTAAAACAAAATCAGCATTGAATAGGAAAGAAAAAGTTGTCCAGGAATAATCATATTATACCCTAAAACATATTTATATATTTTTTGTTTATTGGGGAAAATAAAAATGTTACCACGGAAACAATAAGTTTCTGTGAAAAATTACATAACAATCTAAAAATAAGGGGAGCATAAACTATTAATGTGTATGACACTTCTAAGTTAAATTACAAAAAACCGTCTTTTTGACAGTTAATTAATGAATAATTAAGTGACAGTAGGACTTTAAAAGATTGCTTCAAATAGATTCTCTTAAATCGACTTAGAGAGTTTAATCAGACCAGTGGTCTTACGGTTCTAGTTAACTTATTACATTACCGTCTTCAGACCAGACTTGTTCCAGGTTTTTCATGTAAATGAGCTCCAATGGCGCAATGAAGCTTTACTTCTTCCTTTGAATATAGATAGGGTGGTTAGCAATTGTCGAACTGGAGTGTCCGAACCGAAGTATCGAAATGATTTCTTCTGAATTCTCAAATAGAATTTGAAACAAAACATCATACAGTAGCTAAACAAATTCAACATTATACATATCTTTAGAAAGATAATTTTACAATGGAGAAATAATGTAAGATAGCACAAACGTATTACAATATAAGTACGATATTTACATATATTATAGGGTTTCGTTTAGGTAAACCATACTTATCATCCTCAGACCAAAGGGGTTCACTCAGAAAAGAATTAGCATAGAATCTAAAAATTCAAAGTTGATACTATCAGACGTATTTAGGCTATTTAAGAGTGAAATCATAACTATTTTGTATTTCTCTCTTGTTATGATTGTTATATGATTTCCTTGTGTTTGTCAACTGCTATTGTATTTTATAAAGTTTCAATATTAGTGCAAATTTAAATTTAGTAGCACGAAATACTTTTCATTTCTACTATTCTAGTTGTATTTAAAGTAATTTTTTTAGCTATCTATTTCAATATCATTCGCTGTTAGTAGTTGAATTTTCTTAATTTTTTTTAAGCTATTTTTAAAAACTTTGGATTTAGGAAAAATACATAAAAATTCTCATCGACTGCGCTGTCAATAGCTTAGAGAGGCGAAAAAAAGTGCTTACCATATTTCTTGACCTCTCTAAAGCATTTGACTGTGTGCATCATGCAACACTGCTGCACCAGTTGTGGACATGTGGTGTTCACGGCCTGCCTCACAAATGGCTCTCGTCCTACCTTAGTGACAGATACCAATGTGTTTAGGTTGCGAATACTCTGCCAGGAAAAATTAAGTTGACCTATGGTGCCCTCAGGGGTCAATTCCTGGACCGTTCCTTTTCCTCATCTATGTCAACAGGATGAACTCATCTATCCAGAATGGAATGGTGATTTAATATGCTGACGACACGACTCTATGTGTCAGATAAAAAACCATCAATGACCTTGAAATCCAAGCATTTATGGAGGTAAACTTAAGCATTGAGTATTTTTTCAAAATTAACTTGAAAACTAATATTTTGAAGCCTCTGGCAACATGACCATGATTATCGAACTGTAGTAATGGCTGATGATTCTCCTCCGGAAGAGACAGAATCTGCCAAGCTCCTTGGGATGTATCTTGATCGAAGTCTGACCTAGGACCACCACATCGATTATATCTGCTCTAAGGTAGCTTCTGGAGTATATGCTCTGCGTAAGCTTGCAAAATTTTGTTCCTTGGGAGTTTTGAAAACTGCCTATTATGGTATTATGGACCTATATACCCGCACTAGTCTTATGGTCTGCGACTATGGAGTAGCTGCTCTAAATACAAATTCGAAGGAGTGTTTAGAATGCAAAAGAAAGTTGTCAGAATTCTTTCAAAACTAAATTCATGAGAGTCGTGAAATGCCTTCAGGGAGCTTGAATTATGACCCTTCCCGACCTTTGTATTCTGGAGGTCACCTTGTACTGTCGTTTCAAGTGTGATTTGGTCCAGGGTAGAGACGTACACCAGTACTAAACTAGGGGCAGGGATAACTATCGAGCAGGGCAACACAAAATAATGGTATATGAACAACTTCCATCACAAGCTGGAATCAAGTTTATTAATGAGCTTTTTGAAGGCATTAAACAGATAAATGACCAAAAAAATTTAAAACTCGACTAAGACACCTCGTGGTGTTGAGGGCATTGTACTCGGTTCATGAGTTTATGACGTGTCGCTGGGATATAAATTAACAAAACCAATATTTAATTCCTCCGCAATATCCAAACCACAAGTTTTACTTGCTTAACAAAATATATAATATCTTAATGTTAAATTTTATTTATTATTGTTGTGTATCTATTTATTATTCATGTAACTAGTTTATATAAAGTATTCTTGACGATTGTAATGCAATTACTGTTAATTGTTCACTAAAATAAAGATTTTTATTGAATTGGTATTTGAAATTTAATTTTGGAGCTTTTGATACCCAATTTCTTGGTACAGCAAAGATCTAAAATCTTCATTAACATAAAATAATCCATTCTCAAAAATTATATTTCATAGTTATTATTACGAGTTGAAATTATTGATACCTGCAGCTATCCATAATCTGACAATTTACTTGGTCATAGCTGTATCAACAAACATTTTTAGAAGAATGTAATATAATTATCGGCTAAAGTGACCATCGGAGGGATGGGTTAGCCGTAAGTAGTCCCTAACTCGTTTGACTCTAACTTGGTCTAATGAAATACCGTTTAGTTTTCTACTTCTCTGAACTTGTGAGGGCAGGTAACTCGTAGTCGGTTTTATAACGAAGGAAATAATTCACAAAAAAGCAATCAAGACCCATAAAGAGGTAGTTTATTTTTGTAAAAAGTAGATTTGAAATAATTATAAACTATCGAAGAGTTCCTCACATTGTTCAGTTGTTTTAAAATATTTTGTAACATAGTAAAGTACGGTTTTACTCCTTGATTTAAGGTAACATCGATTAAAAATGCGAATTGATAATAACTAGGCCCTTTGCTAGCCTAGTGTTTAGCATGTCTGCTTTATATGCAGTTGGT
Organism: Stictocephala bisonia; assembly: GCA_035578905.1. Taxonomy (NCBI): domain Eukaryota; kingdom Metazoa; phylum Arthropoda; class Insecta; order Hemiptera; family Membracidae; genus Stictocephala; species Stictocephala bisonia. Next base: position 64,217 of record JAQJVL010002612.1, read on the forward strand.
TACGGCTTCAAATCGCGGGAGGTCCACTTAAATTTTTCACAGGGGTTTGGACCGTTGTCCCTCAACAGTTTAAATACCATGTTTAAAATTCCACTGGCGTAAACAGTAAAATATAAAAAAAGATATTACAGTAAACAATACAACTAAACAAAGACATAAATTTACATGGGCCTGCAGGCCTGTGCGTGAACTTTATTTAACGAGTGAAGTACTTACTATTAGCTCAGTTGGGGATTGGAACGTTGGACCTTGCTCTCTTTAGCCTAAGTATTAACCACTGAACCACCACGCTGGCAATTAATAGTATTTAACTAGTCTAATTACAACTTATTATAGATAAATTAAAAATATAAATTTGTGAACTAAGTTAAAATAATTTCTAAATAGTAGCATAACAGAACTATGTTTATTATTCTTTGATTCTTTGTAATTTTTTGATGTTTTGTTCTATGTATGTTATTTTTTAATTTGCCCTACAAATATAAAAAAAGTTTTATTATCCACAACATGATAACTCCTATTCATTTAAAAACGTATCCACTAATTAAAAGTTATTTTGGTGCTGGACATGTAGAGCGCCTTCCTCTTGGGAACGCAATATGGATACAGCATCTGTTTTGCCTACGCAAAGATATCACGGCACTCTCTGTGCACCTAGTTACTGGTCGGTGTTATACGATGGGTTTATGTTCACACCTCCTCCCACTCAAGTGCTTTGTGGTTATATTCACACCAAAAATGTCGTGAACAGGAAACAACAACTTTGAACTGTTAACGCGTGTTATTATTCTTAAACTAAAAACAAATTTAAAGAAACAAACACCATATTTTTAAATATTAAATTAATAAACCATATGAACATTTTATTAATTTACTTTTGTGATTATTTAACTTACACTAATGATACACTATGCTGCAGCATGATACACAATTTATACAAAACACATTTTATGCAATTTATTTATTTAGAATTGGTAAAATGTCTAATAAACAATAGTGTAGACTTCAAATTAAAAAATAATTGTTAAAAAAATAGACGCTAACGAAATATTATGAAAAGATTTAAACTGAGCTGGAATGAACAAAATTTGTACCGAGTCAAAAATGGTCAGTTGACTAAAATGTCAACATTCTTCAATAAATAAAGTGTCAATCCTTTGTGGGCCACCAACCCTTACAACCAACAACTGAATGTTATTTTTTTTAAGATCTTCACTTGGGAGTATTTATAATTTAAATAATTTTTTATAATATCTTATTACACTATCTTGTTTGAGTTATTCATTTGATATTTATTCTAATTAAAATAATAAAAATACTAAAAAAAATGTAAAAAAGAAATTATCAAAAGGAAATGATAAAAAGAAGTTTTAAAAAATAAAAAAATTTCTCACTTCAAAGAATATCCATCTAAATTGTTGGAAAATATAATTAAAAACGATGGATATATATGTTTTATATATAAAATATATACTTTCCATATAAAATATATGAAACCTAATATATTCCACCAAGTATATATAAGAGAAAATGAAAAACGACAGAGTATAAATTAATAAAAATATAAAAGTTACTTTAATAGAATTGATTTTAGAGAAACCCCTATTTGGAAATAAATATGTTACAATGATTAAAATGAGAAGAAGAATGATAAATATGAAACAACACAATATACATCTATATTTATGATCAAGCCATAAATAAAAAAAATAATAATAATAAAATAAAATGGAAACCTCAAGATAAAAAATAATAAAAAAAATGAAGAAGATGAGTCAGAACAAGAATAATGTACAAAGTGAATTGCAATAACTATATTGCCAAGACTAAAAAAAGTTAAATCCAGAATAAAATAACACAAAGAAAATTTAAAATATAAATAGTTTGAAAAATCAGCAATGGTTAAAAATGCGCTGAAAGGCGAAGACGACTTTACGTACTTGAAGTTATAAAAGAAGTAAAATAATCAATATTCAGTTTAGTCTGTAATATTCTCCAATTGAAAAAAAAGAAAGTAAATCACTTATAAATAACTAACCAATTCATAATTATTTGTTAATATAGTTTAATTTAACTAAATGTAACTCTTTACATTCATTTATACACATTTTAGCTGGACTATTCTTTTAATATACCATATTTTGTAAAGTGCTATATTATTACATTTTATAAAAAGTTTTTAATTTAATTTTTATCGATATCTAATAATGCCTACCTTATCTTATAGGTGAAAGGCCTCACATAAATAACACATAGTATTGGTTATTTTTAGAATTTTAAATTATTTGAAATTAAATATTTGCACATTCTTACCTTCATACTTAGCCTAATATTTAAATTACTCATGACTCTAGGTTATTTTTCTACTAATTGCTCACTACATATTTAATTACATTCATTATATATTTATTGCCAACTTCACGTCCTCGACATTAGTTATTCATACATTTTATTTATATTTCCAGATATTGTTTTTTTTTAGTTTATAACATCACAATTGATAGTAAACATTCAGTAAAATCTTTCACTATGTCTACGGTATTACACGTCAAAAAACAGAAAAGAAAATAGAGTAAACATTTAGAATCTCCTAAACGCTGGAGAGTAACTGGAATAACAAACGAATATTATAATAAAGTATTTAATTAATATTACTAGTTGTTATAGTGTAATTTACCAGAAGTTAATATTAATATGTATATAGTTATAGTTTCTTCTTCTTCAAAGTAAATATTTATAAAGTAGGATCATGAACACTGTTACTGTTATGATTATTGAGTTGTAAGGACGTCACATATTTAAAGTATTGAAAAAAATTCTCATTAAGCACTTGTGCGTCGGTTGGTAGCGTAGTTCGTTAGGTCCTAGCTTCATAAGCTAAAGGTTCTCAGTTCGATCCCATTCAGAGTCGAAAAAATTTTTGAAAGGGATCAGCTGATAACCACCGGCTGTTCATTAATTATATTATCTAAGAGTAGTCGGTATAGTTTGTAACAATGACTACATTCTTCATGGATAAACATCTATAATCCTGGTCTTCTGGATCCGACCACGTCAAAGGATTAAGCCAGATGCGAGGCCACCTAATCAGGCCGTATAGGTGATATGGTGTTAGCTATGGTTGCTCTACGAGGGTGTACATAATAACAGACCTATCATGAAGAAATATTATCATATTAGCCCACCCACCTATACACTCACAATATTAATGGCCCTACCACCCTTCCATAATGGGTACGTTGGCCTCATGGGCTGTCTGGCCAACCGGTACACCATGATGGCCAACATGAATTTTGAAGGGTGGGTCGTCGGTGTATACATAGGCCAGCGTTTCGGGCTATATGTTAAGTTCTATCTTTAAGGGTAACGTGAGCTGAGTCTTAACTACTAATACCACTGTACGTTTATGTGCATATTAATGTCGGCACTGGTGGCGCAGTGCTGTAACCCAGCTACTTGGGAACAAAGTGTTGAGGAGGTTGTAGGCGATAGGTTCTAGGGTCAGTCCTCTTAATACCAACATGACGTCCGCTCAATGGTTGCCATCAACGTGGACACAATTAGAGAAGTCTGGGGATGTTGGATGGTAGTCAAGTTTCAGATGTTGTGTAGGTAAGGAAACTGAGTATCAGGCTTGTCAGTTAGTTGAAAATCAGACCAACACTACGTGGTTCGGATTGCTTGTAGGTAACTATGTACAGACTTGAGGGTAACTATGTACAGATGTAGGTCCCATAGTTACCCTCACCATTAGGATAAAAAATAATCCTTTCTGAGCTAAGTCGAACTCATATTGTAACAATGACTATACTCGTTCATTTTCACTCATCACACTCATTCTCCACTCATATTCACCCTTGTCTCTACGATCGGCGTCTTCAAAATGAATAATGAAAGGGAGGGTGAGTTTTTAACATGGAGCCTGTGTAGCTAATCTGACTGGACATGTTTTCGTGTTCAATGGAAGTTTTTCAAAAATTTAAGTCTGTAACATTGAACTGACTGTTATCGGCACATACTCTGATATATTTTTAAATAGATTTTAGCTTATTTCGGTAACAAGGAGTTTAGGAGGTTTGATTGTTGAATGAAGTGTGCAACAATGATTTTATCGCAATAAACTCACTTTGTGTTCCGGTAGCTGGAGGGTTGGATAGTTGGCTCAAATCTCCGTTTTAGTTATTAACGGGAGTGTGCCAAAACTATTGTTTTTCTATCGTTAATTAGTTTCCTGACGTACAATTTTTTTAATTGTGTTTTATTTTAGCAAAAATGAGAAAATATCCCCAATTTACTATGTAAATTTATTATTGAATATTTAAAACCTTTTTGATATAAAAAATAAATGGTTCCAAAGAATTGACACAAACTTTCCCCCATATTAAACACAAACAAATAAAAACTTTGAAAATTACCAGTTTTATTCACAAATATGTTTTTTGCCGTAGCTAAAAACTAGTCAATTTAAAGACATGCGGTTTTTACTAAAATCTTTTACATTGTAATTTCATGTTTTCTGAAAATTTTATCAAAATCGTTAGAGCAGTTTTTGAGTAAAATTCCATTTTTATGCCCATAAAAAAAAAAAAAATTTCAAGAAAGTGAAAAAATGATCTAGAGATATTTGCTAAATACACATACATACAAAATTTCATAAATTTGGTCCGTTTGATTTCCAGTGAAGTGAACATACACATAGAAAAACATACATACGGATAGAGATCAAACATTTTTTTCGGAAAAAACACTTTTTTGGGTTCAAGGGACCCTAAAATGGATTTTTAGACGAACTTATAAAAAAAAGGTTTTGTACGATCTCAATACTTTCTGTATGCTAATGCATATGGGAGAAAATAAACATGTGCAAACCTATTAATTTAAGAATAGTTAACTACTGTGCAAACAAAAAGAGTATAATTAAAATCAGTTTTTTAATTAGCATAATACGTGTTGGTACAAATAAAGTACAATTGAACGTCACACAATTTAAGTTTATTACAATACAAGTAAAAAATGCACAAATATTATGGTGATCGATTTCGGTGAACCACACTCACCTTCTTCAGACCAGATTGATTACGAAAAGAATGAAAAATGGTGTACAACAACTCAATTTAGTTGTTGAAACACATTTTCCGTTCTTTTGTGAATCCTGTGGTCTGAGGAAGGTGAACTTGGTTCACCGAAATCGATCACCATAATATTTGTGCATTTTGTACTTATATTGTAATAGATTTATGTTGTGTGACGTTTACTTGTACTTTATAATTAAAACGAAAATGAAATAAAACAACTTTTCACTTATGATTTTCATGATTTTATCAATGAGTGTAAACATTAATCCTGTGGTATTGGACAAAACTATATTAGATTAAATTAGAAACAATGTAGCGAACTCTAAAATAAATAAATAGGAACAACCGTAATACGATTTTATTGTTCAGAACGTATTTGTATTTAACTGTAACGCTATTGTTATTGTGATGTTTAAGCAATGAGATCAGCCATTGTGATTGTGGCCTTTGATCAGAAGCTTCATGGTAAACACAGTGATAGATAATTGCATTATTTATCAAACTTTTCCATTAAATGTTGTGTGTCCTGTCATTTTAACACTTCAATGAGACTTAAATTGAGTTGTCTACGTATTTAAATAGCTATTTATATTTTCAATTCTATTATAAGTTTTCTATTTCTTTTGCGCGATCAAGTGAAACTCTTTATAACTAAATACAGTTTTTAGATAGTATATTTAAGTATCATGTTTTTGTTGTAAATGTTTCGAAAGATTTTACAATCTTTTCAAGACTTTAAATGGAATTAGTATTACCAAAATCAGTTTACTAGAAATACTACAAAAACCCTGGAAAAGAATTCCACATATAGCAAATCTGAAGCTGAAGCAAAAGCATCAATATTGTATTTTCTAAGAGTTTGGATAATATACGTAGATGGTGAATTTGATTTAAAATTTAAAAGAAAACATTCAACATTTCTTACGAAAGTTGCTTACCACAATGAAAGAAATAGCTAAGACAAATTCATACTCAACTAAATTTATTGAAGGAGAACAGAAATTAAAATTTATCAGTGGAAACAATTAATATTTACATCTTGATCTAATCAAGTAAATAAAATATATAAAAACATACCAATTCCTAATTAACTCCACTCGTAGAATTTAAGAGAAGACAAATAAGGAATTTATAAAATTAATTGTGATTACTGTAAACATGTATATGTGGGCCAAACAATAAGCACATTCAAAACTTGACATAAAAACATAAATAACATTTTAAATATGATCATATAGAAAATATAGCAATGATCAAACATTACGCTTAGAATAAGCCATTTTAGGATAGGATTCCATTCAATAGGCTATACTGTGGAAGAAGAAAAATAGCTCAAACGTATTAATATCTAGCCGCGTACGAAACAGACTTTATGAATAAATATTTATAAAAACTATTTGTAAATGAAGCACTACCAATAATATTTCTCTCTGGTTTTAAATAATAAAATGTACTTACCCAAATCGCTGTTTAATTTTTTACAACAAGTTTTATTTTTATATTAAACTTCAAAAGTTCAATAAAAACAATTTGTTACTAGCTGATGTGAGTTTTTAAAAATGATTACGACCTCTACCATATAAACACAATGGTGATTATATACTTATTCTTTAATTGGTATATACAGTTCAATTATATATATGGCTTTTTGTCAGCTAATATTTTTTAAATTTAAAATTACATAAAATTTGTGTTTAACTAGGAAAAACTCCAAAAGTCACTAGATATTAATGCAAATAAAAATGTACAGTGATCTCCTGTCACAGAGCTAAATCCAATCCATCAAGCCATTTAAGACCTCATCACTGATTCTATTTATGCCAGCTAATCTCTTCGCAAAACAGCGGCAGGGGCACTCTGAAACTATGTGATCCATTGTTCGGATAGAATCTCCGCAACCACATGATCTCCGTCAACTCCAGTTCGGAACCAATTCAACAGTGTCCACTACCTACGAGGGAGGTTCATCCCACCTACAGGTATTAACGGATCGTTAATAAGGAACTTATTACGTCCATCAAGACTATTCCACGCTACGGCCCAGCTGGTTTTGGGTGATAAATTTGATCTGCATAAGGCATAAGTGGAAAGCAGTACGTAGAGGTGGGTTTCGAGATTTTAAGCGACCGTTCTGACATAGGAGATCCTGTGTAATGGGGAGGTGTGTGGCATTCAAGGTCTTATTGAATTCTTTTTGTAGTGCCATCTGACGTCTTATAATTATTCTGGGTTTAAAATAACGAAATATATTTTATACATTTTTAATAATATTGCTGACAAAATAAAAAAATATTGGTATTTACTAATATTACCTTTTGAAATTTCCACATTAACATAACAGGAAATAGATAAAAGAACAATTTCTACTACAGTTCCATCGACTAAGAGTGACTAGGTCTGCAATGCGCCATGAATCTCATTTGTATGAAAATCCTTCAGCTCTAGTACTTGAGTTGGTAATGTAATTTGTTAGATGAGACCTCAAGATTGTTGAACATAGTCTTTACCTTAAATGGATTAGAACTTTTATTGAGTCAATCACTGTTCGTACTCAAATGTCTTGTGTCTTATTGCTAGTTTATCTACGTATAAATTTGTAGTTGAAACCGGTTAATGTCAAAGATATAAACAGGAAACGTTATTCTTTTAATCATATTTATTAGGTTGTTGAAATAATGGTATACGAAATAAATATTTACTATCACGCAAAACGTCATTTATTGTTTTTATAATTTTTTATATAATAAGAAAAACCCTAAAAAGTTACAAAACTAAAATAAACTTGATAAGTCAATAAGTTTTTATGTTTAAGGTAGATGAAAAATAGCTCTAAAACGCAAACTATATCACAAATGAAAATATCATATTAAATTTATTTTTGTAAAGACGGATTTCAGATGACAAGTTCCCCTAAATAGCAGGAACTGCTCAAGAAATTATGTTTTGTAGAAATAATAAAATATGTGGCAATGAACAACGGATATGATCGACAAAGTAGTAAGAACCAACAGGAAGAAAAGAAATAACATTTTAAATCAAATCAAAATTTAAAGAACAAAAAAATTATGAAAGTACCTTTCAATACAAGCCTGAACAAATATATTCATAAGAATTTTCAAAATACAAATCAAAAGTTAAATTTCTCAACAGGTAACAACACGTTCAAAATTGTTAGTAACAAATCTAAAAAGAATACAATAATGAAAACATTTACAACAAAACAGTTATTTACAAAACTTATTCTACAGGCTGTGATAAAATTTTCTTTTTTAAAAGTCGAATGCCATTCAAAACACACTTTCAAGAACACAAACAAGCTCTCATAAGCTATAACAAAACTAAAATTAAATCCACCTTCGTCGAACACTTGCTCTCCACATAGGCCTGCCACACATAAAAAAAAAAAAAAAAAAAAAAAAAAAAAAAAAAAAAAAAAAAAACGTAAAAGAAAACATGAACATTTTAATGTTATTAAGAAAGGAAAGAAAATGAATGATAGACAAGAATAACATATATATTTGGCACAAAAATAAAATCTGATGAACCTTTTGAATACACAGACAAATAATAAATACAATTTTAAGTATTAAAAATTAACATAAAGATGATATAATTTTAACCAACTAATAAAAATTATCGCATAAAATTATTTAGTAAAATCACATATTTTATACATTGTTTTTTAATAATCAATTAATTATACTATTAGTTAATTTGTTACAACTTAAAATGTCTAAAAAGTCGAATTATAAAATGTTTAAATTTAAATAAATATATTAAAGAGCGCTCTGTTAATATTTCTACAGTAAATATATATTTCTATTTATGTTTTGGAAATACGTTATTTGATGAAATAATTTATAGTACCCTGTAACGTATTGGACATTTTAATAAAACATTTATCTAAATTGCTTAAATGGGTTAGAATTTAAAGCCATAAGGAATAATGAGTATGTAAAACTAAAATAATATACTGTCTCTCATTTTACTGAATATCTCTCAGAGCAAAAGTAAAATGTTGTAGACGACAAAAATATCTTCTAAATCACAGCCAGATATTTTAACGCTGTAAGATACATTTCCCTCGAGTTCATATGAACCTACTTCACTGTGTAGTAATACATTATCCTGTATTATTTTGTACGGACAGGAATGGTTTACTCGTATGTAGGAAATATTATACCTTATATTACGTTTATAAAATATTAAACCTATTATATAAAAGTAACAGCAACATTAAATAACAGCTACAATTTCAGTCCAGTTGTGATACTCAATTATTGTAAAACTTTATATGCTACGAACCTAATATATGACTTTTTAAAATACACTTTTTTACTTGATGTATGTCAGTTGGTAAATTTAAACTCTCATATCTTCTTCAAACAACATATATTTAAGCATTTGCACTTTTTATGTATAGTTTTCTACTCCATTATGTTTTCTTATAAGCTGTTTTTGTTGCCTTCACAAAGATTTAGGTATGAACGGCATAATAAATGTTTATATCGTGGGTGCTAGCCATATTAATAATTTTATTCACGTGTGTTTTTTGCAGATTGCATTTTTCATGTAGCTACCTATAAAAAACTGTACAATTAGCAAAATATTGACACGTATTCGCAATTTATGTAAATATTAAACTAAACTGTTTTCATTAAATTTCACCTCGTATTATGATAGGATATAGCAATAGTAAAAACTTTCAAAATAATGGAAAATGTTTTTTATTTTTTATCATTCATCCTTTAATGAAGTAAGTTAATAATGGAACACGTGTACACGTTTATTTAAGAGATATATACCTGACTGATATGTTTCTCCAAGTAAATGTTGCTTTGAGGTTTAGTTAGTGTTTACGAAGACAAAAACGCTTAAATAAAGTTAAGAGACACTTTTCATTCGATGTTTGCTAAAAAATACAAGTCCCGTATTTTCAGTGTTAGTTGACATTTTATTTTTGTCAAACGTGACTGTGTGCCTAAATGTTTTATTTTCATTTTATCTTTTACATTATTATTCATCAGCAGTAGGTGTAAATAAATATTTAGAAGTTATCAATATCTTTTTTAATTTATTTCCATTTTTATCCTAAAAAGTAATACTATCATTAGTCTGTAAAAAAGTCGAGCTTTTAAAATCATTATTGTTTTAGGTTTGCGTAAATTCTTTGCTGTACACATTTCACTGTATAATAATGATTTATCGGAACCTACTTACCCACCCATACGTGTACTGTAATAGAGACCCAACCTCCCACCCATTCATACACGCAATGATATTGACCCACTCAACACTTACAGTAGTATAGATACAAACACCCACCCATTGCATGACAGTTTATATTTATATATATATATTTTTTATTCATAAGACGCCGATCGTCAAGATATGGGCGAATATGGATTTCGAATGAGTGTGATGAGTGTTGATGAGCGAATGTAGTCATTGTTACAAACTAAGGCCGACTATTCCTTAGAAAGTGACATTAATTAATAGCCCAATGACAAATGAACAGCCGGTGGTTATCAGCTGATCCTTCTCAAAATGTATTGACTCTGATTGGGATCGAACTGACAACCTTTAGCACATGAAGCTGGGATTGAACCAACTACGCTACCGACCAATTGAAAGAATATGATCGGTTCTCAAATAGCTGAAGTAATATTTGTATAAGTGAGAAAATAAAATAATAATGTTGAATATATCACTTTTGTTAAAATTATTAGTTTTATAATAGAAAAAATTATTACTCTCTATGTTTGTTTGTTTAGCTATCAAGGAAAATGACAGTAATATTTTTATTTATCAAACTAAACCCCGAGAGATGCCATTACTAAAACATCTTTAGGAATAAAAAAATTAAATAATGTTCAAATATGTATATTAATTGTGTGTTAAAATAGTGTAATTATTTAGGAATAAAAGTTTTACAAATTATGTATAATGTATTGTCAAAACTTGTCAACAATTAATTTTCTAATAAAATGTAAAATTATGTAAACCAACTGCTCTAAAAGAGTGGTAGTAAAACAGCAATAATAATTAGTTTTACATTAAGTGCTGTAATGGTTTTAATTGACTTTAACACCCAAGCAGCTATTGTTATGCCATTACTGTAATTAACTGAGTGCAATGCTGTCAGATAAGCCACAGCCACATCAATTACATAAATACAGTATTTGTTTTTCCATTTATTATTAAATAATAATTCCTTTAATAGTGTTAATACATTTTACAACATTGCCTTAAAGTCTTATCTTTGTGTATTACAAACGGATACATGCATTTTAACACAAATACTGTATGTAAAAGTATTATGTGTGTGCCAATACGAATAGAAATTGAACAATATAATTAAATAAGTTAATTTTTATTAATTAACCCACCACATTCACACACGTATAGTGCTATCTAAAGTAAACGTCCAAATTAACGAAATTAAATTTAAAGACTCATCTATTGTAAAGAAAATTCATGGAAAACAAGAAATAAGATAATACATGAAACAGATGATTGCGTTTAGTTAATTTTTATAATATATTTTTACCAATAGTTATGGACGAATAATAAAAAGTCTACATAATCCAAAATCTTATTTAAAAAAATTAAATTCAACTTATCTATTTATGTTAATATTTATAAATTGTATTTAATAAACGTATCTTTAATATATTTTGTTCAATTTGTTGATAATCTGATGATGCCGTAACAGGCAAAAATGCATTTATTTACAAGTTATATCTGTGTGGAATTATTAAATATGCTTAATTTAAAACCATAAAAATTCCACCGAGGACCAAATGAAGGAAGATGAGACCGTTTATCGTTGGTGCGGACTACTAGTTCTGAAAGTGGCTCCAGGAGGACGACAACGAGGATTCTGATCTTGATAATGTGGTTCGTCATCATCCGCCTTCAGCGTTCATCCATGCTTCTGGTCCTACTACGTCGGATCCTTCAAGTCATCCGGGCTCAGACGGCCTCCACTGCAGTGACCTGTCGGACGAAGATGATTAGCTCTCTAAAATAACAGTGGAGTCGTAGAAGGCAGTGAAAACGATGATTGAGTTGACCCATCATATTTCTTATTATATGAGACCAAGATGTATAAGAAATTCTGAAACAGATGATGAGGTCGAAGGTCTTGCAAATGGACAAATTTATGTATTTTAACGAGCTAGTCCAAGGTACATACTCTTGGAGGAATTATGATATTAAAAAAGCACAAAAGAAAAAATGAAAAAGAAAATAAAAATAAAAATAAAATTTTTGGGTGGTTTATAAGTAGGAAAAAATTGCTAAATGTAGCCAGTTTTCTTTGTTTCATAGACAGCTTGGTACCGGAGAGGAGCAAGACGGTTGACGTCAGACAACTAGTCACATGCGGCTGAACTCTGCCATGTCCCCGTTGAAGTATTGGTCTGTTATTGTTGTCTTTATCCTTCAGCTAATTGTATTACTTATTAACAGCTTATTCTTTACTATAATTAAATAGAATACTATTATAATATTATATTGTGGAATTCCAATAGTTATTAGGAGTTACCTGTAAAGTGTACATTATTTACTATACCATTATCGTTGCTACGTTATTAACTCTTGCATTTTATTGACTCTGTACTTAGACTTAGCTTTGTATTAACTTTTTGGCTATCTAAATATTCAACTTTTACGTTATAATGTGGTTTAAAATTTTGGAAATGAAAACAAATGAAAACCATCAATAGATAAATATTATTTACTTTTAACTAATAAAACATCCTATAGTACTATATGGTTGATTGTCCTACGTTGGGGTTATAAGAGATTTAATATTTACTTACATTACAAGGATGTCCATTTATTTTTAAGAAGCATGAACCCACGAGAGTGTAATACAAATTAATATTTGAGATGTGTAGTTACGTAATGACATACTTCAAAGACACTTGTTGAAGCGTTGAAGTAAAAGAATATTTATTATTTAAAAGCTTTGTAATACTAAAAAAAACAAACAATAAATAAATGGTTCCAAAGAATCGGCAAAAAATTTTCGCTATATTAAACACTAAAAATCAAAAATATGAAAATTATCAGTTTCATTTTTAAATATATTTTTTGCCATAACTCAAAAACTAGTCACGTTAGAGACATGCGGTTTTTAACTAAAATATTATAAATTCTAATTTACACATTTATTAAACATCTTATCAAAATCGTTAAAGCCGTTCTTGAGAAAATTCTTGTTTCAGTTTTATTGGAGTATTATTAAAATTGAAATAATTTAAAGGTTCTAAAGATTTTCAGTAAACTCTTTATTTTCTGAGGCTTTCCACGTACAAATAAGGCATAATTAGAAATAATCACAAATCACAAAGATTAGATTGGAAATTTTGAGATTGTTAAAATCAGTTCCATTTCAATATATTGCTCTGTTTATTTATGCATTGTGAACTATTTATTCACTCATTCAAAAACCTATAATTATTTGTTAGTATAATATTATTAAACTTGTTATCTACTTCTCCATTTATAATTGTGTTCTTTTAAAATGATTAGTAGTTTTATTCCGGTCGATTGAAATATTAAAAAAGGAAATTAGTAAGGTTTTTATAAATTTATTTGTATATCAACTTCATTATCAATTGTATTTTACAACATAAATTAAAATGTCTCACAAAAGTACGTCTTAATATTTTCTTAGTAAAATTCAGAATAATGCTTGCTTGGATGGTAGTTTTAAGAACTCTTTTTCTTTCCAAAATCTTTGTACAATTTGTGAATTGAATTTGTTTGAATCACAAAATTAATCACATGCTTAGTGTAATAAATTTTGTGATAATCTACGTGCGATCAATAACATTACAGCATAAATATTCGGTAGAAATATTTCACCACAGTTAAAACGCAATATTCATTACATTGAAGACATGACGAGGGATATGAGTTTAATATACGAATTATTACATTCCCAGAGGAGTTAAGGACGTCCTTCGGTGTCTGAATACTTCCACTCCAATGTTTAATACAAGCTATGAGTATGGGATGATTGATATATAATATTACTTGTTAGTAATCTTTAATAAGTATAACTATCTTGTAATTTTGCAAAAAAGTTATTTTACAAAATAAGTGTCTAGGTTGCTAATATAAGGGTCAAGGTATTGTCAGCATGTATCAAGTTAAAGGATGTCTTCGGGTTAAGTTACGGCTAAGACGTCATCTCTTAACACTCAGCTTGGAGATCAACGACTTATTAAAGGTGACTTCCAAACCACCATCAGTGACCGGGCAGACGGGCTGCGTGCAAGGACTGAATCCCTCACTAGTCACAAATCCAAGGAACAAGATGTTCAGTGGACAAGGAAACCAACCAAGGGACAAGAAAAAGTGCCACTGGCACTGGCTTTTATCCTGGACTTTAATGTATTTATTGGCGATATAAGTGAATTGTTAGAAGTTATTTTTAAAATGTCAATTTAATAGTAATAATTCTTACCACTTTTTAAATAAATTTTAACTAATAGTTATACTATGTTTTTGAATTTTATTTGAAACTTTCTTTTATAATTTTCAAACATAATTGATAGACAGACGTTAAATGACCATATTAAAGTGAAAATTTCAGGATAAACACTTTAACATTGTCTACATAGTTGTAGACTAGTTACCACTAAAACAATATATATATATATATATATATATATATATATATATATATATATTACGTAAAACGTTTCTAATCTTTAATTTATTTCCAATTTTATTCGTCCTAAACCAGTGTGAAAATCAATAAATATTACATGACAAGCTTTCGTTATAGTATCATAAAAATACCAAGTATACATTTTCCTTATTTCACTTTTTTTCTTTTAAATTTGTTTAGTTTGAGTACTGTAGGTGCAGCATGATGCTTATAATTTTAAGCTTACTTATAATATATGCGTGGGGATTACATTTTGTAAATACTTATGATTAGGGATGACGTTTTGATCGATAATGTAAACATAACGCTACAAATGAAATTGAGTAAGATTTAAATGGCATTTTTGATATAGTCATACAGTTGCAGAATATTTTATATTATAACTGAAAACAACTCCGACGTGTATTGAAAATATATGTAATAATATAAATGAAACTAAATTATAAACTATATTTCACTACATTTTTATTCGTACATTCATTAATTTAATCGAATTTACTATTATCAAACTATCCACTTAAATGTACAGTTTAAACAACACATATTATATAAATACATCGACCATAATATCTGGTATTATGGTAATAACTACAATACGGTCCTGATCGGAAGTTGATTTCACTACAATGGCTATTGTATTGTTGGTCCATAATGAACCAAAGCCATTGTTGTCGGATAAACTACACCACCAGCTGGGAGCAATAGTCCATCTGTTCTTTATAGTGATAGTTTTTTATATTACTTTTATAATGCTTTAAATAAATATTAATTTTTGTAATAATAAATTCTCTGTTCCCATGTTAGTATACGTACTGTTTTATCATAAACAATAAATATTATTTTTAGTTGATTTTAATCTACTCTTCAAATTCATATTTTTGGGCTGTGCATTTGCAATATTTGTAACCTTTATAAAATAAAAATTATTGTTCACAAAAATACTATCATAAACTCTACAAACATTTTTTTTTCAAAGAAAGGAGGTGGAAGGCAAGATTGTCAGTTTAATTTGAAACAGTTTTTCCTGATAAAAAGCAATAATGTATCACACATGGGTATACAGCTGGCCTAACCATTGAGATGTGTAACCTGTAAAATTGAGCGTAAAATGCGTTTAGTTATTTTAATAACATAGTTATACCAATAATTAGGGACGAATAAGAAAAATGCTTATTTCCTCAAAACCTTATTTTTAAACAACAATTTAATATTATCAATTTATGTTAATATTTACAAATTCTATTTTCTAAACATATATTTTATATTTTTGTTCAATTTGTTGATACGCTGATGATGCCGTAGCAAGTAAAAATGTATTTATTTAACAGTTACATCTTTGTGGAATTATTAAATAGGCTTAATTTAAAATCATCAAAATTCCACAAAGGACCAAATGAAGGAAGACGAGTCTGTTTGTTATTGGTGTGGACTACTAGTTTTGGAAGTGGCTCTAGGAAGACGACAACGAAGATTCTGATTCCTGATGATGTGGTTATTCATCATCCGTCTTCAGCATTCATCCATGCTTCTGCGGGATCAGGCGGCCTCCACTTCAGAGACAGGACGCGTTTGACCTGTCGGACGAAGATGATTAGCTCTCTAAAACAACAATGGAGTCGCAGAAGGCAGTGAAAACGATAATGCAGTTGGCCCATCATCCTTCTTATTAGATGAGACCAAGATGTATAAGAAGGTGTCCGAAATTCTGAAACAGATGAAGAGGTCGAAGGTCTTGCAAATGGACACATTTATGAATTTTAATGAGCTAGTCCAAGGTACATACTCTTGGAGGAATTATGATACTAAAAAAGTACAATAAAAGAAACGAAAAGGAAAATAAAGAAGAAAAATTAAGTGGTTTGGTGGTTTATAAGTAGTAAATAATAGCTAAATGTAGCCAGTTTTCTTTGTTTCATAGACAGCTTGGTAACGGAGAGGAGCAACCCGGTTGACGTCAGAGCACTAGTAACATGCGGCTGAACTCTGCCATGTCCCAGTTGAATTATTAGTCTGTTATTATTGTGTTTATCCTTCAGCTAATTGTGTTACTTATTAATAGCTTATTCTTTCCTATAATTAAATATTGTTATAATATTATATTTTATAATTCCAATCGTTATTAGGAGTTACCAGTAAAGTGTACATTAAATACATTAAATACCATCATCGTTCACACGTTATTAACTCAAAGACTTAAATACAAACTTCAAAGACACTTGTTGAAGCGTTGAAGTAAAAAAATATTCAATATTTAAAAAAATTGCTGAAAAAAGTATAACTAAATGGTTTCAAAGAATTAGCACAAATGTTTCGCCATATATAACATTAAACAATCAAAACTTTGAAAATTACCAGTTTGATTTTAAAATTTATTTTTTTCCCATAGCTCAAAAACTGGTCAAGTTGGCTCAAAAAACATGTGGTTTTTACTAAAATATTTTTAATTCTACTTCACACCATTCTCGAAAACTTAATCAAAATCGTTAGAGCCATTCTTGAGAAAATTACCAGTTTGATTTTAAAATTTATTTTTTTCCCATAGCTCAAAAACTGGTCAAGTTGGCTCAAAAAACATGTGGTTTTTACTAAAATATTTTTAATTCTACTTCACACCATTCTCGAAAACTTAATCAAAATCGTTAGAGCCATTCTTGAGAAAATTCAATTTTTTCATGTTTTTTGCCATAAAATTAAAAAAACATAAACGTCAAAAAAGTGAAAAATGTTCTGGAGATATTGGTTAAATACATCTACATACCAAATTTCATAAACATTGGATCTATCCGTTTGGTATCCAGCGAATTGCACATACACACTGACAGACACACATACGGGCACACACCAAAAAGTGTTTTAAAAAAAACCCTTTTTCGGGTTCAGGTGACCCAAAATGGTTATTTAAACCAACTTGTAAATACGTTTTTTGGACGATCTCAATACTTTAAGTGAAACGCATATGTTAGAAAGTAAAATGCATTACTTTTAAAAACTCGCAAACCAGTCTCCAATGTATTAATTTCCATAACACTTACAGCATGAACTATTTTGAAACACTTTTTGTACGTGTTTATGTACATAACATACAAGTTTTGTTCTTAGCTTAGTTAATCATGTTTTATCAGACTGATTAGATAAGAAATAAGTTTGTTATAGAAGAAAATGGTACCCCTTATATAATAAAACTGCAATCTTAACTGAAAACAATTAGATTCTTTCTTTTAATATGACGAGAAGACGGTATAAAATGAAACACACCAGCAGAGAAGAGGCGAAGTAATGTGCTGGAAGTTAGAACTGCTGTAATGTTGTCAGAACTGATAGCAACTTTTTCCAACCTACGTTTTTTTTAAAGCACCTAAGCGTTTTTAAATATCGATGATTAGTGCTCGTCTTTTATTTTCTATTCGTCATAAATTGATCAATATTTTATATTTGTTTCATGCTGTTATTGTTTATATTAAGTATCATTATAGCTCTTATAATTAATAGATCCGTATTTACTAACTCTATATATAAGTACTTATAATTCTGTACTTGGTAAATTTTGGATATTTTGAGAATTTTAAAATCTTCCTTTGAAAATATTGCTCTGTTTATGTATGTATTATAGACTATTTATTCACTCATTCAAAAACCTTCAATTATTTGTTAGTATAATATTAATAGACTTGTTATCTACTTCTCCATATATAACTATGTTCTTTTAAATTATTAGTAGCTGTATTCCGGTTGATTAAATTTTTTTTAATTAAAATTTTTTTAAATTAAATTACTAAGGGTTTTAAAAATTTACTTGTATATCAACTACATTAACAGTTGTTTTTTACAACATCAATTAAAATGTCTCACAAAATCACGTCTTCATAATTTTCTCAATAAAATCTAGAATAAGCTCGTTTAAATGGTAGTTTTAATTAAGAACTCTTTTCCATTCCAAAATCTCTGTACAATGCGTGAGTGATTTATTTTGTACCGAAAAAAGGCCAAGACTAAACAAAATCATGTTTAGTATAATCAATTTTGTGATAATCGACGTGCAATATATAACATTACTACATAAATATTAGGTAGAAATATTTCACCACAGTTAAAAACGCAATATTCATTACATTGAAGACATGACGAGGGATATGAGTTTAATATACGAATTATTACATTCCGAGAGCGGTTAAGGACGTCCTTCGGTGTTTACAATGTTTAATACAAGCTATGAGTATGATTCCGAACTTTCTTTTTTTTTCATAAATCTCAACGAACATATATCTAAGACCAATCATAGAACAAAGTAGAAAGTATAAACCATATCGTAATAGATTTTTTAGTCCTAAACTCATTCATATGATCATAATAAATACTACCACATTATCCTTTAAAATGTACAATATATACAACAAAGTTCATATAAATGCATCCGCCATAACAATCAGTATTATGGTAGTAATGGATATAATCGGAACTAGATTACTACAATGGCTATTGTATTGTTGGTCCGTAATGAACCAAAGCCATTGTTGTCAGATACTACACCACCAGCTGGCAACAATAGTCCATCTGTTCTGTATAGTGATTGTTTTTCTTAATTGCTTCGGTTACACTTTCAATAAAAATTGAATATTTCTAATAATTAGGTCCCTGTTTCTATTTTAGTATACGTACTGTATTATCACAAATAATAAATATTATCTTTAGTTTATTTTAATCCGATCTTCAAACCCATATTTTTGGGCTGTGCATCTACAGTATTTGTAACCTTTACGAATTGAAAATTATCGTACATAAAAATACTATTAGAAAGTCTACAGAAATTTGCTTTAAAAAAAGGAAGTAGTAGAGACATTTATTATAAAAAGAAGACATTACTCATCCAAAGAAGGTAATTTATACCCAATATAGAGAATTACAAAAAGTTCCTAAAAATAAAGAGAAGATTATCAGGTAAAAGAAGATTTTAGTTGCAAAAGAAAACAATTTATACCCAACCTATTTGGCCAACCGCTGGATGAACCGTTGCCCGACCGGTCTAAGGCGTCAGGACTTTGAGCTTAAGTTAGAGATAGCGCTGGTTCGAATCCGGCCTAGACTGGAATATTTATCAGTAATATTCACCTTCTACTATATTGATTCACCCCATTACTCTGTCTGAATAAGTTCCCCGCACAGTTCATTAGTCTATGAGGAATGGGCAAAGTAAGGTTAAGAAGGAGACCGACCTCTCCTTAAAAAAAGAAAATATATATATATATAGAATTATGAAAAGTTCTAGGAAAGAAAGGTAAGTGGAAGAGAAGATTATCAGAAACAAGAAGACTTTACTCATCCAAAGAAGGTAATTCATTCACAATATAGAGAACTATAAAAAGTTACTAAAATGAAATTATTGTTAGAAACAAGAGGACTTTAACCATCCAAAGAAAAGAAACTTTTCCTCAATGTAGAGAGAATTAAAAAATCGAGAAAAAAGGTAAGCGAAAGGGAAGATTATCAGAAACAAGAAGACTTTAACTATCTAAAGAAGACAATTTATCCCCAATATATAGAGAATTATGAAAAAATCTTAAATAGAAAGGTAGGTTATTATAAGAAACAAAAAGACTTTAATCAGCTAAAGAAGACAAATTATCCCCAATATAGAGGATTATGAAAATTTCATGAAAAGAATGGTAAGTGGAAGAGAAGATTATATCAGAATTATGAAGCCTGTAATCATCCAAATAAGACAATTTATCCCCTCTATAGACAACTGGCTGTACCCGCCCGCTTCGCCGGCCATAATATTGAGTTTGATTAATATCCAATTTAGAACATCTGATGTTATGTATAGTTCTCTACTGTGCTAAATTAATTATTTTTAATTTTAAAAGTTTATCCTACCATAATTTTATCCAATTTATTTTTACACAACAGTTGTTAATAAAATAAATCAATAAATTAATTTAGCTGCCATAAGAATACCATGGGAATGTTGGAGGCCAGAAGTCGGAGTTCTAAGGTCGGAGAGGGAAATCCTTTCTTAGTGAGCCTCTAGGGGCCAAGATAAACACATGTAAAAAAATGTCAAGTCAATTGGACCTATAGTTTTGGAGAAATAGTGATTAGTGATAAATAGCTTTCATATATAGAAGATTAAATTAAAAAAAACTCGGCCCTGCGGGCCTCGCCAGGGGGCAAGCCCCCTGGACCCCCGGATCTTTTTGCTTAGAGCCTACGGCTAAAATTCAAGAAACATGGAACATGCTTTAGCTGCGCTTTTTCTGTTTGCTGGCTCCTTTTTAATAATTTCTGCAAATGTATTTCTCCGAAAACAACGAATTTTAGATTTCATGTAAGGAATTACAAAAAAATCGTCATCCAGGTGTCGAGGCAGTTGTGAAACCATATTATTTACATCGACAGGTACATTCACAACTTGACCAATAATGCTTTTACTACCGTGTTCGTATCTGAGACGCCTAATTTGCATAAACGGAAGTCTCGGAGAAATCAAACGTTCGGCAATACAGTCGAGGGTCGGTAAATCGGCAGGAAAGTCTGGGTAAACAAAACCGTTACTTCGTGATAACTGAGGGATTTTTCGGGATTGGTAAATCGATTGTTTACAAGTGGCACACAGCTTGAAGGTTGTTACATCTTCGTCGGGAAATTCAGCTCGTAATATGTCGTAACACTTGGGACCAACATTACTCAAGTCTTTTTTGAACCAAATTCGGTCACATACATCGCAAATATGGCCTAGTGGATTTTGTCGGAAACGAAGGTCAAATTCGTTGTCAGCTAAGGCGTAGTTAGTTTTCAATAATTTGTTAGGTACATTGTTATCTTCATCGGATTCGAGAGGTCTTTTCAGAGCCAGTTTCTTTAGTTTTAGACGTTGGCGGTACTCTTTCATCCGTTCAGCAGCGGTTTTGGCAGCAGTTTTGATCGGTTTACACTCACCATTTTCGTTGGGTAGTGATTTTTCGGCAGCTTTATGCGCTTTATATTCCTTTTGACGTTGAGCACCAGTTTTGGGTTTCTTTGGTTCAGTTATTATTTCGGAGGTTGCGTTTCCGAATCCAGATGTAGATCTATCAGTAGAATGGCGAGTACATACACCTGACGATGTCGAAGGAGGGCAATCTGATCCAGGACACAACATCACCGGTGGACGGCTGGAGGTAGACTGATATGTAAATGAGGACTGGATTCTCTAATTAGGACTTAATTTTGTATATTTTTAATAAGAGTTGTCATGGAAACTAAAGATGTACTTTGATCAACGCTTGCAAATAAAATCATTATTGAAGTCAACACTGATATGTCATTGTGTTTTCATGGTTACGCGTCACCCTCCCGCGTAACGTTTTCAGACAGTTAGGTCAAGACTAAAGCATGTTCCATGCTAATTAAAAAAGTGTTAAAGTGTAATCTGTAAATCTACTTTTAAAGGGCTCAAAGTTTGACTCTGATCAATAAAATATTGTGTTTATCGCGATGTTTAGCCGTGTCCTATGTGTTCAGATTAAATTGTATATTTTCCCATTGAATACAGTATGTCCTCCTAGATAACAAATCTACTCTTAGAGGCCGTAAACTAACCAATCTGATTTACACGCACAAATTGAAAATCTAGCTCTACCTTAGGATGAAGGAGGTGAAATAGAGCAAAAAGTCATAGGGCCAAAGTTTTAGATTTTCAGCAGACTCTTATCTGTTACGCTATACTCTACGCTATACGAAATACATCATAACATCATAATAAAGAAATCTGAAACTTTACATAATTTCTCGAGTAATCATTTATTTTCCTAATTTAACATTTCAAACTTTCCTACAAACCCAATATTTTACTCACATTAATTCCGATGAAGTGATGTTTATAATATAGTTTTAAATATACAGCCTTTAGTTGTTAAACTTGTCTTGACATGGTTTATTTAAAAATATTATTTACATAAAAAATCTGTGGAAATGTATGTTTATAGAGTGAAACATTACAAAAAAATTGTGACGTTACAAAGCAATGTTGAAGTTAGTTATTTCATTGTTGATAAATCCATTAAAGCACGAGTCCTAAAAAAGCAATGCTTTTACACCCTATGGTCTTAATATACAAACACACATAATCTAAGATCATAATCTATACGTTATAAAAATTAAGCAGACCATAATAATTGATAAAATATCTTAAAATCTGGTTCCGTAAAAAGCTGATTAGGTCTATATGAGCAGTATCATACAGCGTCAAGTGAATTTAGGCTGTTTTTGTAAGCTTACTAAAGATGGGAAACTGATATAATGCCGTATACTCTTGGAAGTTAATTCTTTTGTGTTATTCCATCACAAACCTTATATAAATATATGTAAGCTACAGGTGTCCAGAAAATGCACAGATGTAGATATTTCCAAAGGTGAAGGTCATATGAACAAGAAATCAGGTTTTTAAAATTGTAAATCTGCTTTTGACTTTGAGTGTGTATGTAATGTTAAACTAACATTTTTAACAACACAACTAGGCAAATTGGTTGAACATATGTGTTTGTGTGTATAAATATACATAAATTTTTCGGGTCTTTCAGAAAAACTTGGAGACTGAGAAGGAACCTTAGACTGGACTACTATGACCTCAGCTTCCCTTGACCCAAGGGACTTTACCCTTAAATTGAAATTTGTACCAACTACAGAACATCTGCGAATGGTGCATTTGTTTGTGTGCTAAGATATACGTATATGTATATTGGTGACTTGATAAAAGATCAGTCAATATACAAATGTAAAATGTAGGGAAGTAACATTTAAATTAAAAATTTATACCAATTACAAAAATAATTTAGTATATAGTTATACTGTTTATTATGTTGCCTTTTCATTTTTAACATGTGACAAAACATCTATTTCCATAATCATCCATTTAATCATCATTTTACGTGACTAAATAATTTTGTTAAATAACACCCATACATGAACGGTAGTGGATAAATATATATATACTGTGGTGAACCCACCCACCCACCCATACACGTACTGTGGTGAACCTACCCACCCACCCACCCATATACGTACTGTGGTGAACCCACCAGCCCACCAATACACTTACTGTGGTGAACCCACCCACCCACCCATATACATACTGTGGTGAACCCACCCACCCACCCATACACGTACTGTGGTGAACCCATCCGCCCACCCATACACATACTGTGGTGAACCCAACCGCCCACCCATACACGTACTGCGGTGAACCCACCCGCCCACCCATACACGTACTGTGGTGAACCCACCTGTCCACCCATACACGTACTGTGGTGAACCCACCTGTCCACCCATACACGTACTGTGATGAACCCACCCACCCATACACGTACTGTGGTGAACGTACCCGAACCCATACACTTTGTGTGGTGTTTATTAACACCTGCTTGTAAGTAACGTAAATATTACGACCGTTAAACCACTTGTAAATTCCATAATGAGCTCACGTACAACTGTTGAGAAGTGACTCATTTACTACAGTCATTAGCGACTCTCCAGCACGACTCTGGAGTCATTAAGGCAAGGTCATTTAGTCGGGTCTGATTTTGACACTAGATTTGCTTTGTAATCATGTGGGTCGCTAAACCAACGTTAATATGTTATATTTTTTTACTGTAAATATAATCATGAACATCTACGAAATTAAAGTATTATGATTCCAATAAAAAGAATTGTGAGTGTTGTAAATTGAAATTTATCTGCAAATGATATTTATATGGTTGTTAATAAACTTTAATGCCATAAAAAACAATACCCGTATATAAAAATAAGATATAAAACAAATTAAATCGTGTTGAACATTTAATTCTGTATCTAATGCCTTAATTTAAGACATCAAGAGACTTGACTCTTATTTACGAAGCATATGACTATCTATATTACTAGTTAATAACTAATATAACACATTTTTATTTTAGTAAAGTAACAAAATATGATAGTGGCTTGTATTGAACTGGGTGTACATGTATTGGTGGGTGGGTCATTATCATCGTGCGTGTATGGCTGGACGCCCACCCATAAATAACAATGTGCGTGTATGAAGAGAAGGTGGGTCAAAACCACTGAACGTGTGTGGGTAGGTGGGAAGGTCACCTCCACCGTACGCTAATGGGTGAGTCATCACTATCGTACTTGTATGTGTTTTTAAAAAAGCAGCGAAATATTCGGATCATTATCCAAACAGAAGCAAGTTTGGACCTTTTCTGTTGATTTACTACGTCTACTTTGATTTGATTATGTAAGGTTTGTTTAGGTTATGTTATGTTTGTTTTGGTCAGGTTATGTTAGGTTTAGTTTTTTTATGATAGGTT